>WURT03093507.1:0-12637 GCA_009936505.3 Holothuria glaberrima
TTCTGGTTCTTCCTTACCTTAAATTCTATTTAAGTCAAAAATTTGTTTAATGTGTTTTACAGAGTTTGAAAAATGACAGCAACTGATACAATTTTCCTCTTAGTAGTTCTTTCAGTACCTCACTAAAAAAATGTTGAAATTTATTCTCATTCTGTAGGCTCACTTCTTCTAGGGATCTCACAGTATGAAGAAAAATTCTAAACAAGATTTCAGTACAAAGGAATAGAAGAAATTCTCACAACAAATAGTAGTTTGCATGTTCAGTAATGGATTGTGTCTGTTTCGCTCTGGTCAATTTCCTAACCACAGTATGCAAAACAAGGCAAGGCTTTCTGGTTTAATTCTGTTTCCGTACCTTGCTTTTGCTAAACTGCATTAATCAATGGCAAAAATGTTGTAAATTTCTGTAGAGCATTGTGATGTATAGTTTTTATCAGATCGATGCGATCAAAGAAGAGAAGAGGGGCCGATGGGTCGAGTCACGAATTGTATGTGCATACAATGCACTGAAGTCAGATGCTGCAAGGTTACGCCTACGGTCAAGTACCCTGGTACCCGATGGGTAATACGTATGCTTCGGGTACCCGCGTACAAATTTCCTACCCGGTGCAAACACTAATTTAAATGTGTCCTAAAGTTATTAAGAAGTTGGTTTTACAGAGTTTTCAGGTTTTTATAATTGTTATGTATAAGTTACAATTAATACTTTAAAAATGAAAACTTTCCACACCTCCTTAATTATAGTAGGAAACATCTTAATTGAAATCCAGTGTGATGTATGGGAGCAGAGAACTTTGTGTTTTTCTGCAGAAATTCTAAAGCTTAAAATGCTCTGAAAGTAAAGGCGAAGTAATCAAGCTGATATCATTAATCATGTTATGTTTAGTTAGGATTACCATCTGTCCCGATTAATCAGGATTGTCCCGATTTTGAAAGGAAAACTGAGCGTCCTGGCCGGTAAGACCAATTTTCTTGAAAATGAATATATCTGTTACATTCTGTTTCATGCTTTTTGCATCCACAGTAAAAATCCTTATGTTTTATCACTGTTTTTAGCCCCGAAGATGAGACTATTGTACAGTAATTCTGATTGAACTTCCAACCTGCACATATTAGGCAAACAAAGCTAGTGAAATCAGCTTAAAATATTGCACCATCTGGCTCCTGATCAGTCTTCAAAAGTCATGCCCCACTTTCATCTTAGAGAAATATGGTAACCTGATTTTTAGCCTAACCTTTCAAGTAATATGCTGCACATATTAAAGAATAAAAGGTGGCTTTAGTGCTGAGGTTACACAAAGTAAAAATGTCTTGTGACGTACAGGATATGTGACAATGTAGTGAAAAAGCCTGTTTTAGATAAGTAAGATTATGGTTTATTATGAAAGTGCTGCACAGAAAATGCAAACTATTGAATAAGTTTGAGCCATTGAACCTACTCCTACACAGTATGTATGAATGTTATCATATACAACCTAGAGGGTCATTTTTTCATTTCATTACTGAAATTGTGAAAATTTGGCCAATTATGAAAATTAAAAATTAGACTAAATCCATGACTTTAAATGTCCAACTTAACAAATATACTTTCTTTGGACTGTTTATTGTATTTAAATAATTATAAACATGAGATTTACTGTATAGCCTAACCCTATAAAGTATATGAGTTTAAAAAAGTGGTGACTACCACAGTACTGTATGTTCAGGGGAAGTGTAGTGAGGGTTCAAGGTTTTTTAGTACAAGTACATGTTGGATGATTCAGTCTTACATGGGAATTTTTATAATGTTTCATTTTGCAAAAACTTATTTTTTTTAAATGAACAATGTCCTTTCCTACTGTAATTAACATTTTAATGACAGAACCCCTTCTCCTAGCAGCCTTTTCCCTTAAAGTATTCAATAATCCCCTATCACCACCAAACAATTTCTAAATAAAATGGATTTCACACATGTATGACAGCTGGTACAGTAAAGGGCTGTTTTCTAATTGTCTCTCATCAAAGTACTGAACATACTGTAATATAGGCCTACTGTGTGCTTCTAGGCTTGAGGACCTCTTTTGAGTTTTGAACATTGTCATATGGATTAGTGAAATATGCAATTTTATTCTAAAACATGTACAGGTATGAATTCATTTACAGTGCCACTAAGTGTAAAAACCAGTCTTATGGTACTGTCTTGTAGCTCCACAAGTATCGTGCACTATTACTGTAAATGATACTGTGAGTTATCTTTATGTTTAATCACGAACTGCAAGCAAGTCCCTGGTTTACAGTACTGTATTGAAAATGTCCAGTAACATTCAACAGGAACTGCAGTTATCAGTTAAACTCAGTATGCTCCAACCTGGGAAACTTTGTAAAATTTAAAAAAAAATGTGCATGGTGAGCACAAAGTGCAAATCCTATAGGCTAATGGGTGGGGTCTGGGGGTCTGCCATGGGCCCCTGGTGGGGTTCAAGAGCAAAACCCTGGTGAGCATTCAAGAGGCAAAAATGCCCAAGGAAGCTCCTGGCTTCTCAGTGTTTTATAAGCTTCAGGAGACACTTTCAAGGGATCAATTTCAGAAGCAAAAAGGATAAGAATTTTACATTGTACAGTAGCATTTAAGGAAAGTCTACTGTACATACATGTGCTGAACATTGACAAAGAGTCTATAGGGGCAAAGAAGATCACGGGGCACAGTGAATCACATCAAATAACTTGTACAGTAATTCATATTGAAAAATTACTGTATATCACATGACCTTTTATTTTATCTTAACCTTAGTACATATGAACCAAATATGAAATATTTGGACCACTGTTACGGTAGTTATCCATCAGCTGATGAGCAACATTTGGTTTTGTCAAACAAAACTTTTTTGGGCCCGTGATCAATTTTGGTCTTTAAAAAAATTGTTAGGATCTGTTAAGCCTTTTTCCACCACAAGTGCACTAGATGTTTATGTAGCAAACATTTGACTATAACTTTGATCAAACTCAGGCTTGTTTTAAAAATATTCTTACAACTTACATAGCAATACAAGTCAGGCCAGGGCACAGTGGATCAATGCAATGACAAGAGATACTGTAATTAATTGGGGGGAAAGTGTGTAAATGTGAACATGCTATTACTTGATAATAACTGTACTGTAGCTGTGTTTATATTAACTTATTTCAAGAGTATGCCTATATAGTATAGGGGACACAATACATTACATAATCAGATTTATGAGTGATTCACTGTGCCCCGTGATCCACTGTGCCCACTTACTCCCTATCCTTATGTAACTATGAGGTTAAGCAACTGAGAGTGAATTTATTGGGCATAGATAATACTAGTATTCTTGTATTCCACTAAATTTCAGTTTTTATAATCATTTGGTGTCATAATAGATGGGGTGATCCACTGTAGCCCTGTGCAACTAGGGAGAATTTTCAAGACTTTCGTCTAAAGGGTGAGGGCTGCTGGGAGTTCTAGATCTGTAAATTAGGTTCATCATCTATCAATGATTTTGTTCGTATATTAATTGCATCTACTGTAACTTGTTAACTGTTTGTTCATAGCCAAAACATAATTCTGTGTCAGTCACCACAATGATTTATACAGAATAATCTTGAAGGCAGCTGATGTCACTCTACATACACTGTATGTTGGCTATGTATGTACTGTACAGTACATTCCCATAAAATATTTAGTATGACACTTCACTGAATGGTAAATAGGCTGTGTTGGATAGCATGCCTTACATTTTACTTTATCATTTTCCTGTCTTTTAAGAAAATTTTAGGGTCATCCCAAAGGCTTCCACTACATTTCCGCCCTGAGGACAACTTCTGCAAGCCACTTTATGGGAATAAATATTCAACTACAAATTTACTTTTGAAAGTGACAAGAAAAAAGGAGGAATATGCATCAAAAGATGGCAACCAAGCCCTTTCATCATCTTCCAATCAGCATTCTGATAAATCATCTGATGAATATTCATGTGAAGTCATGGGTGTTGTGGACAGAACCTTTAAATTTCAAGGTGCAGTGTGATAAATTCAAAATACCTGTACATCATCTGAAATAAAAAAAATGCTCTATTGAAAATGTCACTTGAAGTACATGTTACTGTACATGTATTGATGATGAGTTGATATTTCTGTTAAAATATTCTTGTAACTTCGGTGAAAAATTACAAGAATGTCTAAAACAGAGGTTGGAAAGTAAATTTAGTCATCCAACTCCAGTCTTTGTGCAGTAGCTTATTCTGTTGCTGAGGTAAAACATTGAGATCTATTCACTTATATAATTTGAAGTAGTAGATTGTGGAATAATTCTCTCTTGCATAACTCACAGGCCTGCTTTTATTTCATTTTAAAGAGAAATGATTTTGAGTCCATGAAAAGGTCACTGTTTTCTTGCGTGGAGTGTTGTAAGGTGACAGCTTGTATGGTCAATATGTAACGGCAAGGCAGTGATCACAGTTTTGCAAGGGTAGTGGCGTGAGGATAAAAACAAAGAAAAACAAAAATGATAGTGAGAGTACAGTAGTACAGAAATTGGTAGATCACAAGTTATCATGCGATTTGCCTTTCTTTTTTTTAATAGTATAAACATAGAACATTTTATACCCCAGCACTCATTGGCCGTTGAAAATGGGAGTTGGGTCAATATTTACCAGATTCTATTTTCTAGCTTTGAACATACACTTTAGAAAATTTTGCATGCATTGTACACTTTATACAGTAGTATGTACTGTACAGTAGGATGGTATTTGAGTATATGCAGGAGGGACATGTGCCCTCCCCCCATCAAAAAAAAAATTTTTCAATAAAAGGTCTTGCACTGAACAAGGAAAAGTTTATTACGAGACCAGCAATACAAATATAGGAGAAAAAATGAAAAATCTTGTACCATTTTGCATCTAGAGTCCTTGAAATAGGCAAAAATTTCAAAGGAGGTACCTCAGACCTCCCAGGCTGACAAAACTCCAACATCGATGTTCCCCCCCCCCCCCCCCCCCCCGAAAAAAAAAACAAAACCTGGCTATGTTATTCTGGCTATGGGCCTGAGTAAATGCCACACTGATTGGTCAATGATGAGTTGTGCAGAGCTACAGTATGTCAGTGAAATGTGATGTTCTATAAAGTAGTGTACTGCTGATGGCATACCAGACTTCTAGACAGTACAGATTACAGTAACATGAAGATCACACATATTTGTGTAGGCAGCAGCATGTGGCCTTGGACAATTACCCTATAAACACAGTCCAGGGTACCTTTGTCTGGGAGAGGCTGTTAACAGACATTTTTTATTTGGGAGATTGGTTACAAGAGAATTTAGTTGGTTGAATTTAAGCTGTCTAGGATACAGGGAATGTTTGTTAGCTATTTACTTAAGCATGTCTTATGCATAAAATATTATTTGTTATTATTAATTATTAGACTGTTAAAAAAAAAATTGGAAAACTTTAAAATGAGTGTGGAGGTGTATGTGTTACTATAATGTTACTGGTTTCTTGTAATATTCATATGTTACTATATATTTCTCTAATTTTCTCTAATTGTTCAAAAAGGAATGAGTGATTTTCTCTAATTGTTCAAAAAGGAATGAGTGATTTTCAGTACCTCCCCCTGGAAAGAAGAAGTGATGGAACATATAAAGATTTAAGTCAAGACCTGTTGCCAGATGCAACTGAGGATTCATCTTTTGTCAAGAAAGACATGCCACTGCTCCTTTTGCCTGGCAGCTTTTCAAGGATGGACACACCTTCTAATTACTTCTATCAAAAAGAAAAAACTGGACCTGATCCAACCCTAGATGACAATCTGATTGGCAAAAGAAGGAAGAAAAGAACAAGTGGTGCTTACATATTGACATATGATAGTCCAGAGTTCCCTATAAAACCACATGAAGATGCTATAGTGAAAATGGAACGACTGAAATTGAATGACGATGCTGAAAACTTAAAGAAGGTATATAGTTTCTTTGATGGTTGGCAAAAGAATGAGGAAAAGAACAAGTGGTGCTTACATATTGACGTATGATAGTCCAGAGCTCCCTATAAAACCACATGAAGACGCTATTGTGAAAATGGAACGACTGAAATTGAATGATGATGCTGAAAACATCACATTATCTTCTTATGCAACTTTATTACATACAGCACAGTGTCTCAGAGTTATAGGAAACAGTACAAAGTGTTTATGCTGTGGAACATCATTTGTATGGAAGCTGAGAGAGTTGTCAATATTTTATTGTAATTCACTTAAAAAGTCATTAAAGGTACCCATAAGTACATTATATGCTCTTGAATAGTCATCAGGGACCCTTGAACCCTTAATGCACATTAAGCCTAGGGGTGGACTCTAAAAACATAAAACACATTCAACATGCTGGGCTAACCTGAAAATGCAGTATGTTATAAATGTTGATTTGCTGACATCATCATTACATCATTGTAGTTTCTTTGCACTTAAAAAGTCACTTTTAGGTACCCATCAATCCTGTATATGTTCTAAAATAGTCTCCAGGGACCCTTGAATCCATAACACACATTGGGCCTATAGGAGTGGACTCCACAAATAAAAAATAAAAAAAAACCCAACATGCATGGTACTGAGGGTTCACCTCAAACCTCTAATACAGTATATCATGCATCTGTAATGATGTGCTGACATCATCAGTACATCATTGTATTTTCTTTGGAATGGTCACCTGCACAGGAAACAAAGTATGCATTGTAAAGACCTGTATGTGCTAATTAGGCAGGGTCTTCTGACAACATGGCTATGATCTTATTTTTTTTTGTCTCCACAAGATTACCTTTTTGTTTGTAGTTACACTGTGTAGCAAGTATACGTACTTGACTTCAAAAATGTAATCTGTAAAGCATTGCTGATAATGTAATTGTTTAAAGTCATGTACTCGCCTCAAACAGGATTGATGAAAATCATGATTTTAAAAAATAAAAAAAACATGATTTGTTTTATTGAAATCAATTTTTTTATTTAAATATAAGATTGAAATTATTCTCGACTATACAACTTCAATTTGCTGAACATACTGTATTAATACACTAACTTGTTGTAAAACATTGCTGGGTGGTAGTGAAAATGTTCAATGTAAAATAAAAAAGATACTGAAAGGATCTATTTGTAAATCTTAGCTAAAAACAAAACGTGCAACTATAAATACATGTGGATATGTCCACTTTGAGTGTCCACTTTTATCACTGCACATACACATCATGTCAAAACCAAATTTACTTTCATACAATAATGGACATTATACACACCTTTGCTCTGTTAGGGTGCAAAACTGTAATTTTATAACAAATCTTTTGTGCAGTTATCTCATTTTCCTTATACACTGTTGATGAATAATGTTTGTGTAAAATATTAAAAATAACAATAATAACAATGTTTATGAAACTCCAATTAAACTATTAACAGTAACATTGTAAACTAACAAAAACATGCATCATATATACGTTATATGGATGCATCATGCAATTGTGCATCAGTTCAGTTTTTTCACTAATTGGTTGTAGCTGTAATGATATTAAAGCCACAGACTGAAACAAATGAGTGGCTGTGACTGTGTTATTTAGTATTGGACAAATAAATCAATGACTTTTTTGAGATAAATATTTTGTTTTTCAGACTGATTTAAATCATGATTTTTTTGGCTTGATTTAAATAATGATTTAATCAATGATTTAAATGAAAAAAAACCCTGACCCCAAATACTACACCTTTGAATACAAGAGTAGACCATGATAGTCCACACAATGTACTGTAGGATCAAGTTGTAATTCAGGCCTTGAAGGGCCGTACAGTTTTACGATGGAACCCAAGCAACCACAAATGTGGGAGAAGGCTGTGTGGCTTATGAATTTCAATTTCAATAGTCACATTTTGTACATGTAATTAATTTACAGTTTTCGTTTCCTAAACAGCTGTTTGAGGAACGTCCAATATGGACTAGAATGTCATTGAAAGCCCAAACTAAAGCTACTTTCAGCAACCTGAAGGACATTTTACCAGTGGTAGCATGTTACTTTGTCTCAGGACCATGGAGGACTACATGGTGTCGCATTGGTTATAATCCGCGTAAAGAAAAGTCATCAAGGATGTACCAGGTGGTTGATTTTCGAATGAGGAAAGGTATGCCAGCTTCTATCTAAGTTGTGCTTGAATAGTTATTTTTTCTTTTTTTTTTTGGTTTTTGGGGGTGTTTTTTATTTTACTTGCTACTTTGTTTGGAAGTATTAACTTTAATAGTAAACAGTGATTGGTAAAAGGATAAGCCAATATATTGCTCTCTCATCAATCTTGAAGATATTTTTGTTTATTTAAGTAGTGTATTTTATAATGGTAATATACATATTATGTACTGTATGCTCATGGTTAGAAAGTCCTACAGCATACGGTGTGTTTTTATACATAACTGACAGGTGTGCATCAACCCTGTGGTCATTGCATTAATCTTGTGGATGTTATGCATCATTCCTGTACACATTAACAGTATCGCAACAAGTGTGCATCAATCCTTTGATTAAGTGCATCATGTACAGTACCTCAGTTGCATCAGTCCTGTGGATATTATGCATCACTCCTTTGAACTGATTTCCTATGATAGGTGTACATCAGTCATACAGTATGGCTGGTATGTATCAATTCTGTGATAAATGTGCTGATCACTGTTGTGTATGTTATATCGTACATCTTTCATTTTATTAAATTGATTAGTGGTGTGATTGATATGCATCAGTCCTTTGATTAACAAGCATCACTCCTAGAGGATGGTATGTATCAATACTTTGACTGGTACAGTATGTATACATCCTGTTGTAAGAGGATACCAGTGCAGGATGGGTGGCAGTGTCTTTGACAGAGGGCAGTAGTGCCAAGCCCCAACAAAAGCAATCAGTTAGTGGAAAAATGTGGAATACAAAATTTTCAACCTGCTTTTCACTCATAAAATTTTGGGTAATTACAGTATTAATGGAAGCCTACAGCTACGCTTATTGGACTTGTTCAATTTGTCACATGACTTTGTGCCTTTTGTGGCTTGGCTTATGAACTTTTTCAGTATAACACTTCTCGAGTTGAACATGATTGCTACAAACATAACAGCATACTTCATCTGCCACACAGTTATATTGACTATTTCATGAATGGGAAATTTTGACCATTTCCCTGATTTCTCCAACATAACACACCCAATCCGTAACATGATATCATGCATTATCACAAGTCTCAAGACTTGTAACTGTAACCTTTCCTTCTGTCTCTAACCTTAACCTTACCATGTGACATGATATCATGCATGATATCATGTCTCGAGACATGGATGTGACACCTTTCAAAACAAAACGTAAGGATTTGGTGACTTATCAATGTTCTAATATGAATAATCAGCCCATTTGAGGCAGATAGGTAGTCTTCACCTCGAATGATGACAAGCTGTTGAGCAGTTCCTTTGACTTTCTTTATAGTTTGTCAAATAGTTGGTGTGATCTACAGTAGGTTCTTAAAATATTCCCAAACTTAAATGCCCCTACATAGGCTAACATACTCTAGCATTGATTTGGCACCAGTGCCTTTGAGGATCTCCATTTGTTTCACACATTAATCTGGTGCTAAAGTTCATTTGAATGTCTCAGCTTCAGTTGCACTTTTTCAAAGTCTAAATCTGCAGTAGAAACATCTTACACACTTCTGTTTTGTGCTTGAAAGATATGTTTCTTACACAGTTGGTCAATTTGTGTTGGCAGCAGAACAATTTTTGTTTTGAGAAGTGAGCACAGCAGACTGTTTGCCCCTTTTTGCACCACTCAATATTTACATGTATTGGATTAGCAAATTGAGTGGGGCAAATATCTGGACTTTTTAGCCTGAGTTTATGTTATATTGTAGAGGGAGAAAGTGTCTGTCTCTCTGTTCAAAAGGTTTCATCTTCTTTAATTGCCAGTGGATTTTTCTGAAATTTGCTGTGCAGGTGTTATATTAGGATGGCAACACATTTTCTTCCTAGCTACATGAAAAGCCAAAGAGAAATAGTAATTTTTGACCATTTTTGATCAGTTTTCATGGTTTATTAGAGGCATTCATTCACTTTGGAGTCTCACTCCTTGGATAATGTGATTATGTTAATACATAGTAAGCTTAAATTAGCTTTATCTAGAGGGGCATGCACACCAACTTAAATGAACAGCCTCAAGGTCAAAGCCTGCATGATTCAGTACAAGTTTTCAGTTACTTTGTTTTGACTGCTATTCTTAGGCATTGTTAGTAATTTCTGGTAGGTAGTTGCCAGTGTCCACTGTGTACACAGAATTAATGTACCATGATGGCCAGTTCCCAGACATGTCTACCTTCCTTGAGGAATTTTAGTATCTGTTACACAGCTCTCCTTGCTTTGTGAGGACATTGCATACAGTGGGGTCATTGTTCATCCAGGATGTTGCTATTTGGCTCCATTTGTTTCCCTGGTGTAGCTGGAGTGGTTGTGAATAGATATGATCTTTGCTCACTCAGTGCCCTGTGTCAACCAGGGAATCAACATGAATCAATGTTAGAATTTGGAATAATTTCAATTTTGAAGGTACACAAATCAGCACTTCTTGGCAGCATTTACACTTCAAATGGATGGTGTAGTAAATTTTCTTCCAATACTTCATGTTTTGCTTACCAATTTCATGGGAGAGGAGGGGAGGGAGAGAGGGAGGGAGGAGGAAGGACATTTGATAGCATCTTCACCCACTGGTTATGCCTCTGCCCTACACAAACTGATCACATTTGTGCACTTTGACTCTAGTTTCTGATTCCTGCCCACTGGCGTAGCCAGGATTTTTGTTTGAAGGGGGCCAACCGCAAAGCCTGGTCGCAGGCCTGGGGAAGGGGCTATCCCTCTCCCCTTTGAGAAATTTTTTAATATTTAAGTACCCTCAGATGCAATTTGGTGCAACATTTAGCATCATTTGAAGTCAATTTTTTGTTCCATCACAAAAAAAAATAAATTGCTCTGCAAAGAATATTGGGTTTAGGCACCCTGGATTCGGTCATGAACTGTCATAAGAAGCAAATCAAAGGTTGTCAGTACATTGGTGTAGTCAAGTAGTCAGGTGTTTTCTTAGGGGTAGGCACTAGTCTATCCAGATTTTTTCTGGGGTGTTGGTGCAACTCAGTCATGAGAAAATGTCAAACAAATTACCAAAAGCCATTAGCATTATAACTGAATGTGGCGAATAGTTTCAGCTCCAAAACATTGATAAAGCCACGGGTTGAGCACTGGCATATTCAGGATTAATAGCGGGGGGGATATCTACAATAAGACAAATTTTGCAATGCAAACAAAGACGCAATGGCATAGTCATAATTATTTACCACTTGTACGGGAAAGGTAAGGTTAGTGGTATTTGCCATAAGCCAGCTTCCGACATAGACCTAGGATGAACTGAAGCCTCGCAACCTATTTGTGGAAAGTTTGGCATACTGTACGGAGCACAGCGTTGCCACTCTGTTTTTTCGCATTTTGCTATACTATTACTGGTGGTTGAAAGTTTACTTTTGGCAACTGTCCAATAATAATCTACTTCTCACCACGCCAAGGGATAAGAAGTATACAGTACATGGAGTAATGCCCTGCACAAAATTGTGAACTTCCAAAGGAGTTAAAAAAATAAATCTGTGGGTGTCATTACAAATTAAACTACAGGTGGCAACCTGAATGTGGTACTTCAGTAAATGTTTAAATGAACCATTTAGCAAAAAGGCACCATCTTCTATGGACAGCTGGCCTGGAAAGTTCTTGTGACTGAGACAATACTCTTGCCAAATGTAAGGAGATAAGTCAAAAATCAAATTGATTTCCAAATGATTTTGTTTTTTGGCTCAGTTGCAAGGAACTCAAGTAATTAACATTGAGGAATGATTTGCACTTCCTTCAGGTGTGTATGGGCAATACGTATAGGTGTATTTTTTTCAGAACTCAAGGGGGGGGGCATGGCTCCCCTGTCCTCCCCCTCTGGCTATGCGAATGTCCCTGCCCACATGGGCAATGTTATATAATGGGATGAACTAGCTGTAAAGATTTATCCCTGACACGGTCCAACTGCTAGGCGAACAGTGATTATGTACTAGCCAGCCCAACATGAGTTTGGGTATGGCTAACTCCATGAAGTTGGGTCACTTTTGAAATTATGATGATTCTTGGAACACTATGGCATATTTGTTGATATATGCCAGCAATTTTTTTCCAAAAGTTTTATTTTTGAGTAGCTCTTTGGTAGCAAGTTAAATGAAGTTAATATTTCTTACATGTATTTTTTTGTGAACCATTGTTTAAGGTTTCTAACCCTTTTTGGGGGCATATTTTGTGACATAAAATATTGATGATTTTAATGAGGGGATTATTCAGCAATTAGGGAGTGGGACGTCAAAAATTACTAACCATTCCATTAGTATCAACCTACCCATGCCCTGGAAATAGTAAACAAAAACAATATATTTTTAAAAATTATAGAAGAATGAAAATTTCTATCCTGATGCTACATGTGGTGACCACAGTAATTTTTCAAGATGTATCAGCTTGTACAGTCTACCTTGAACACACATGCTGTTCTATCCTTGTTAATTTGTGCTCAAAATATTATGACAG
>WURT03093518.1:1679-12637 GCA_009936505.3 Holothuria glaberrima
GAAGGTTCACATGATAGAGCTGCCAAGTGAAGGTTCACATGAGAGAGCTGCCAAGTGAAGGTTTTCTAATTCTCTAGTTCTCTTACTGTTTAGTTAGTGTAAACATTCTCAGAGTCAGGAATTCACTTAAGCTCATGTAGGACTCTACACCAGTTGATCTTTGATGAACAATGACAAGATTTGCCTTCTTTTTCCAACTAGCACCAAGAGGGTAACAATACAGAGTGCACCAATGGCTCAATATAGGGGCACCAATGGCTCCTTTGCGCTGTTTTTAGGACAGCCATTCATTGTATAGGAGTGTATCCCAGTCATATAACTGCTACCAGAAGGCTGGCATGGTGGAAGATATGTACATCCCTCTTCAGCCCCACACTGGTTATGAAATGAGAAAATTTTCATGTTTTTGTCAGCTGCAAAGTAGGAAATGAATTTGATACATTGTCAGTCATAGGACTAAATTTGACAGTGTCACAACTATTTTAGCAGAGCTGCACAGGTTACCTGTAGAAAAAAGAGTCAAATTTAAAGTACTTTTAATGACTTACAAGGTAATTAATGGCATACCCCCCTCCATAATCTAAGGGATTTATTGAAAACTTATCAACTGACCTGTATCTTAAAATCTTGTAGTAAGTTTCTCTGTGACAAATCTTACACCAGGGGTGTCACTGATAGGACGCTATTTTATGGAAAAAGAAATTTTAAAGTAATGGCACCAATTTTATTCATCAAACTTCCAGAATACTTGAAAAACTGTAGCCGTATTAAGACTTTTAAAGTTAATTTGAAAACTTATCTTTTTAGGGATGTTTTAATTGTTATATAAATATAATAATATAAATTTTGCACTTTAAATGTGTTTTCAGTTTTGATCTTGTAACCTAGTGCTTTTAAGTTTTAGGTCTTTTGCCACCTTTTTTGGTCATTTTTTCTTCCTTTAATGATTTCAATAGGTTTAATTTTATGTTTTATCATGTCTACTTGTTTTTTCTTTGTTAACCATTTTGAAATGTCCTATGTAAATTGGTATATAAAATAAACTAATTATTATTACTGTCTGTGCCATTTGACTCCCATCACTCAAATTAATTCCATTTGTTGTTTTGATTTGGGAGGTACTGTGTGACTTTGAGTTACATAAAAAGAAGGGCTGTCATGGTTCATCAATAATCATGATGACCCTGATACTAGATATCCTGGGATATGATACTGAACATGCTTTAGGTATCGTGATATCAAAAAAAAGGGAATATAAAAGCAAACAAATTACATTGTGTTTTTTAACGATATTCATAAATATTTATTGCAGTTTTTCATGTTTTCAAAAACATGTCATGATGCTAAAAGAAATGAAATAGTTACAAAAATAATCAAGTAATCAGGACTTTGAAATGTATTAAGTGTCTAAATTGAGTACATGCACAGATTCAATTTTTGTTGGGTAATATCGCAATGCTATGATGTTTCATGATACTTTTGGCAGCGATAATCGTGATGCCACTCTGCTGTATCGTGACAGCCCTAAAAAGAAGTGACTTGTTATTAGCTTGTGCTTTATCGTGTATCATTTGAAGTGACTCTGTGAGATCTACTGGGATATCTGTTAGACTATGGTGATATGACATTCTTGTAACCTTCTTAAAGCCTGGGACTTGGCAGGTCTGGTGTGCATTCATTTACTTTGCCATCTCACATAATATATTGCCTAATGGACATGTTTAAAGGGAAAATGCAGTCCCCCCAATTTGAGTTACAGTAGTGTACCCCGGTACACAAGTTCAGGAATGGCTCATATCAATCATGTGACAATATTTTTGTCACTTATTCGTTAAATTTATGCAGAAGAACTCATTGGTTTACCTTCAATATTCAATGATTTTATCAGGAAACATTACAAAAAATATTTGTGAGAGAAATAAGAGGAGATCTGTAAAGATTGAGCAAATTTTTGAAAATAAACTTGGGGCAAATGCCTTCTCCCTTTAAGTTTTACAATCATTTGGTGAATGGTTTTTGTATTTCCTTTTTAAGGCACAACATATCAAGAGCCCAGGATGTCTGTCTGGTTTGGGGACTTCCCTTATTCATACTCTAGAGTGTCTTGGAACCATAGCAAAGATGTAAGCAAAGCCCTGATGTTAATTTTAGTGTTGTACCGATATTGCAAGAAGCCAGTATTACCGATACCGATATTTCTCAATATCAGGCAATGCCGATGCAATACCAGTATTTGGGAAATAAGCATTCAGCAACCAACCATAGGCTACAGGGCACCACGATGAAGTGTCCTTTCATCTCGATGAGGTCAAGTATAGGATCTTGCATTCCAAAATACTCAGATAGTGTACCATTTTCATGACATACGGGCCGATAAATATCGGTTAGGTAATAGTGGCTTTGAAAGTAAATTTTGCCGATACCGATACAGGATGAAAATGGGGAATATCGGCCGGTGGAAATATTGCCAAATGTCATTTCTGGCAGATTCCTTCTATTGAGTAGACAAATTTTAGTATTGGAGAAAATGGAAGGTCATGTGAGATCACCAGAGTTGGCACGCTTTGAAAATACTGTTAAACATTTATTTACTGCAGAGTAGAACACAAGAGTACTAAAATGCGTCAAGAAATTGTCTGCCCCGTGGTTTGTTCATCTTGAGGGCATCATTCATAGTTTATAAAGTACTCTTAATGCTTTCCAAATCACCAGTAGAGGTCTAACGGTCATCAGGTTGGTCACGTTCAGTCCAAGCTGTTCCTCAAGGACATAGCTCCTTTGGGAGTAAATGTTTGGGTTTTGCCCTTGTGCTCTTTGTTTAAGTTATTCTGTTTTTCCACCAGTTTTTAAATATGTGACATAGCATATATACACATGAAGTAGTGGGATTTTTACTACCTGTAATAGTCCTTTCTTTTTGACTCTGCAGATCTATGAGTTGCTCAGCCAGTCCCTTCTTTATGTAAACAAGCTTGTAGGAATGAGGTCATATGATAGTTTTTCAAGTAGAAGCATTCAGCTTGAGTCCTTTATTAGTTTGAGCATATTGCTGACAAATATTTTGCGATGAAAACGATTTTTGAGAAATGTTGCAGTATGCATAAAACTTAGTCTATGTGTTAGCCAACATTTAAGTAGATTTTGGAAGCAGATGCATAAAGAGTGAATGATAGAGGTATATGATGAAATTTGGTCAAATAGGCATTCCAATAAAATTGTCTACTTGTATTTACAGTTGATGAAATTCAAGGTTTTGTGTCAAATGGTTTGTGACATATTTAAAGTATTTCAGAGTTAGCAATTAGACTCAGAAGTTGTTATAAAACCCACTGAAACCGCAAAAAGCATTTTCAGATTGTCACTAGCAATGATCTTTTTTATAATGCTATAACGCCGACGAAACTTATAAGACATTTCTGTCTTTTTTCAACAGTGGGACCCATTTCTCTTGGAGTTAAAGGAAAACATTGAAAACAACACCGAACACAAATATAATTCTGTCCTCTGTAACTTATATCGAGATGGACGTGACAGTATAGCTTGGCACAGTGATGATGAGTATGGTTTAGGGAAGAATCCTAACATTGCATCGATGTCCCTGGGAGAAACAAGATATTTTGAAATGATGACGAAAGCTCACGTAGTTAGTACTTTAAGTTCAAAAGGATTGTTTGATACAGGATATCAAGCAAATCCTCAGTTTATATTTGTTCTCAATTCCAGGATTGTAGCTAGACCAAGCTTGGTAGCTTCTTGAAGTGAAACTTCCAACCAGCATGGAGAGCATAGTGTGTTACTGATTTATTCTCTTCAAAGTGTTGGTTTACTGGTGTGTCATGTGAACAAAACAGTGAATATAGCAAAAAATAGTTGATTTTCTTTCAAATTTGCTTCAAAACCAGTGAAAATTCATTATTTTCTCTTCTTTTAGTGGTGAAGTTGGTTCCTGGTTAATACAGGGTGTAAATTGACTGTGAGTGCTGGGCAACAGTTATGCAGATTGCCAGTCCCACAATGCACCACCTACAATAGCTATAATCCTACTTGGTACTCATAAGTATGGTTGCACACAGTTCATAAAATCATCATAGATATGATAGTATGGTGAAGGTTGTACAAAGACCCTTAAAGGTGTCCTATAATCCATTACAGAAATTTCTGTGTTTCCTAGACTTTCTTAGTTATTTTGTGGTATTAGATTACAAAATTATGATAAATTCTATACACTGGAGTCATTTAATACTGTATTGTGGCATGCTTGTTTTATGTGACTTAATACCACAGTTGCATCCAGATAATATAGACCTAGCATTTACTAAAAAGGGTTTTGTTAACTTGTAAGATCATGCATAAAAACAATTAAAATGATACTTAAATGGAAATTTTGATGTTGTTGAAATATGAAACTTGCCACTTAAACCTTATGAGAATTTAGTGAGGTAAGATTGCCAGGGATAATTAGATGTAAAGTGTGTATTCCACCTTTTAGGGTAAATTTGCCAAAAAAAGCTGACTTGCCTTTCTCTTTCTCTCTCATTTCCTTTATACAGAATGATGAAAAAGATCCTTTCTTACCTTTTGGCAAGAAATTAAAAGTACCTGTTACAAATGGTAGCCTTCTTGTTATGGGTGGATCAACTCAACACGATTGGTTGGTGAGTTATTATATTTAGTCACTTTCCTATTTAATTCAGTCTTCCATTAGCATCCATTGCGTGATTCAACATGATGCTCTTGGAGGTAAGCATATTCACAGCAGATCCATTTGCCAGAGGGAATGTTTTGTGCTGTGTTCTTCATCTGCCAAACTTTTCATAATAATGATCCCTACTACAAACTGTTACAGTTGAGTTAATTTGTTGAAATTTAATACAATATCAAAGGCTTAAAAAAACTAATCAGAACTCTGCTGCTACAGTGATAAGTGCATTATGTTGATTGTTACTCCTTTTACTAATAAACTGGCACGATCTACCTGTTGAACTCAAAAGTCGTGTCAAAATCTGTCTCCTTATTATAAATCCTAATATGGACAAGTGCTAATTGATATCTGTGATTCGTGTTTGTTAAAGCCACATGGATTAGGATGCCAGAATCATACTTATTCAAAGTGGGTTGACTGTGTCAGGCCAGTGGGGGATCAAGGGCTTAAGTAAAACACTGATATCTTTTTTCCGTTATCAGTTATTTTTCAGTGCAAGGTTTGAATGTGTCTGAGTTGTATATTGGAAGACATGTGATGTCATTTTGATTTTGTCATCGATACATCTAAATTTATCATTCTGGTTACCTTTACAGCACCGAATCCCAAAAGAGTATCATGACAAGGGACCAAGGATTAACCTCACCTTTAGGACAATATACTCGAGCAACCAGGATTACCAGTCCAAAGAATGAGAATTATTCAGCTACTTCACCGATTTTCAGACTCAATATCAGAATATGAAGGGTTGATTCTGGGGATGGAAAGTCTGGCAACAGTGTATCTGTTGTGGTAGTATAGCAAGGAATCTCACTGAAATAGAGGGAGGGGTCATAACATTCAACTATGATAGGGTATAGTTTCCCTTTTCCTGTAGATTGTTTGGTTGGAGAAGTTTTGTAATTTTTTTCATTATTTTACTCTCAGATTGAGTGGAATGTCACAGGTTGTAATGTGGTTAATGGACTTAACAATTCAGTGACGCACCCCATTAAACCAGTTAAAATCAGTTATTGTCCACAATGTCGTTGACAAGATGTATGCATCGACGTATCCCTCTGTCAGTCCTATGACTGACAACTTGGTGAAAAATGACCCACCCTTTAGTCACAAACTGATGCACAACCATATTGATTTACAACTTTTGTGATTGTTCCTTGAGACCAATGCTTAAGGTTGCATCTTTGATTGTTTAATTGACTGACATCTGAAGTCACATGACTCTCATCTTTTTTCTCTGATGACTGACAATAGTACCACAGTAACAGAAAAGTCAGCCACACTATCCTTAGTCAATTACCCAGATTTGACTAACCATGCCCAGGGTTAGTGAGGTGCATTATCCATTTAATCTGTACGTAAGTCTAAACGTAGACTGTGGTGTTAGTTCTTCATCCCCCCTCTCCATTGGGAGAGCAGCTTATGGCTGGGGTTACTATAGACTTGCCAACCTCAACATAGCAAACCTTTAGGTTCTCATTAGAAAACCTGAAATTAAGAAATGGGGAAGGGGGCATACAAAGGAGAGGAGGGGGAAATGATACTTTTATATAAAGACAGCTATGGCTCAAAGCCATTCTTCATATCTCATTGTAGAGAGGTAGTTATACTGCACAAAGATGCATTATTAGGAGGATTTAGCAGAATACAACACTAATGAATGCTTCTCCATAATATGTGTTTACCAAGTAGGTCAGTCCAGTTTCCATTTATGGTACCCCCCCCCCCCCCTCCCATTTCTATCCTCTGTCTGAGGTCCTGTTTGTGAGATGATTTCATACGTTGCATAAGCCAGGAACACACAGTGTGATTATTCCTACAAATTTCCATGGTGCAACATAGAATGTCAGAACACAATGTTCACGATCCTGGGTTGCCACAGGCAACTGTGTCATTAAATAAATGGTAAGAAAATTCCTTTGTAAAAACATTGCATTGTCTGTTGTTTGATGTTATTCTATAAAATGCCAAAAAGTTTTAAACATTTTCAAATTTAACGAGGCCCTCCAGAACACCATTCCCTACCCTGACACACAATTACAGCTAATTGTGTTAACTCCATAAGAAAAACTTTGGTATAATGGCATGTCGTGTCTTTGAGTAAGAAATTTCATTGCAAACTCCTTCTGAGAGTGCACTCTGCTTTCGAGAACTTTTAGATAGGTTACCCATATTTTGATTAGTCACAGTTGGAGTGATGGAAAGGCCATTCTGTACCACTATTTGAGTAGAGCACCACCATAAATTTGTTGTCACTGAGCATATCAAGAAATTCTGTGCCTAAAATACCTTGTAGGTTGGTGAGAAACGCATTGATACCAGGCTTTCTAATTTGTTGTCATCCAAACATTCTTTATTTTGAGATTTCATGACTTACAAATTTACACTTCCAAAGTAAAGTTAAACTTTTTGATTAATTAATATTCAGTGTTTCCACAGACTCAGCCAAGGACCCATAGCAGAAGTTCAGTGGTTTTGAGTTCACAAACCTTAAAAATTTAGAAATCCCTGTGCTACAGAAGTCAGTGCATGCTGGCATAATTGTTGCAACTTTTGTACTGATAGATGTACCTTTAAAAGCTATAAAGCTGCAGGGTTTCCATCAAGGTGGGAGGAGGGGATTTTTCCCCTCTTTCCAGAAAAAGGGGGTTAAATCCCCTCTTTTCATTCCCCTTTGTTACTTCCATAAAACATACTAAATTGTCAATATGTTGGTTTCTTACTTAAGAAGAGGACACTTTTGCAGCAATGTTTGAACTTACAAAATAAATGGCCTTTAAAACCCTTCAAATTGCACCTTATAGGGGCCTTGAAGCAATTTTTGTCCCCCTAAACCCACTTTGCCAAGGACAGCATCAATTTGGAATCAGGTTTAGCAGTAATAAATCCCCCTTACTTGAGTTTCAGGTGAAATCCCTGATAGCTGTTTGAATAGTCAATAATTAAGTAAGTACTTTTTAGGGATTGTGCAATTTAATTTGACCAAAATGTTTCCTATTTGTTGTCGGTTTGAAGCTTGAAATTGAAAAAAAATGTTATTATTTGATAAACTTAAGCTCAGAAGAAGGAAAATAAGATAAACATATGTAGCTTCATTTTTATATGTAAGTAGTCTACTTCATATCAATAACTTAGTTTCTACATCGTATAACAATTAGTATTTATGTCAAATTTAGAGAGTAGTAAAGCAGATTTAATTGCCACGCTCCTCTGACAAACTTTTCTTCCAGTTAAATGTTATAAGGAGAGATGCAAACATTATTTTAAAACATCTGTCCCAAAATCTCTTATTTCCCTTACAACTATATCTCTCATTATTTTTCTGGACAAAGTGTTCTTCATTTTAAATGTAATTCAACTTATGAATTCTGTTTGACAATTTATAATAATTAAAAAAAAATCTTGTGACATGATCAAGAGCAACCACTCACTGATAATATACCAGCATTAAGGCCTATCAATTCAAATTTGAGTTACATATTTTTCATCTTAAAAAGAGGGCATATCTCCAAAAATTCTGTTCAGGTAAATGAAAGTGTCACGTTCCGGTACAAAAGTGGTTTAATTTACCTTGGGAATCTGTTTGTAATGTCTTTAAGTAGTACTTAAGTGACAAATTTCATGTTTTGGGATTATACTTTTAAGTCTGGGTACATTGGTCAGCTTAAGTTGTCTATAGGAGCATTGAAGCTATGAGACTAAATGTTTGTATGTTTTAATATGTGATGTTTCCCATGTAGCAATACAGTTTGACTGAAAGGTAGTAAATATGTCTGCCTCTCATTCCTGGTCAATAGAAGCTCCAAGAAGTTTTGTTTGGGGAGGAAGGAAGCCAGATCAGTATTTAAGGAGTCTACGACTCCCCCACTTTCCCCTCCAGCAATAGCAATGGTCCACTCCCTATGTTACATTAGCCTGAAGTATGGTGACTATTTTGAATTTTAACCAGATATTTGTTACCATTATTTTTTGAGATTGATGACCATGCTTTGCAAACTTTTTGGGGGCACTTTCCACTCCCACTTGTGCCCATAAGGCAAACCCCAGTTATCCTGATAAAGTTACTTGTAGAAAGCATAGACTCAATCTCACACTAAAGCACATCAACGTATTGCTGTACTTGTAAGAATGGATCTATACTTAGTCTTATATCTCGTGCTTTGTCACATTTACATGTATTTTGTCTGCAGGAGAATAATTTGCACTTGCACTCTTCTCATGAACAAAGACATTTTTACTGCTAAGATTGTACTCACTAAACCACTCTGCTGCTAAGCTTACAGTTTTGAAGTTAATTCATATTGTGTCAGGTACTTGTCAGGTGTAGCATGCCTCAGAAAAAGTATCAGGCTTTCAAATGACCTCCTACTTTTCTTATGTTTCCTTCTTTTTGGACCCCTCCTATTCCTCATATTTTTTTTCTCCAGAATATTCTACTTTATTCCACTTTATTCTTTTAGTTGAAGTTGCCAACATTGAAGAGAAAACGAAAATTGAATTTTAAATTTTATTGTCTACTACTGATTAAACTAGTCCTTGCACATTGGAGAGTATTGATATGAACCATTGCAAGTCCAAAGTCATATTTTTGTGGTATATTTTTGATCTGCTATCCTACTTTTATCCTGTATTATTGAAGATCAATGTTGTTAATTGTGGCCTACCTTGAGAAGACTTGTACAACAGGTGCACATTCAGAGGGAAACCTCCAACCCCTCCACCTCTCCAGGGGTGACGCCAGAAGTCTAGCCCCCCCCCCCTGTGGGGGAAGAAAAATGGGTGTTGTCGGGGAGTAGTAACCTCGATTTTTTTTGTTCTGGAAAAGAAGGAAAAAAAAAAGAAAGGTCCTCGAAAATTCGAGTTGTGCAAGTATGCTGACGGGAGGACAGTCTCCAAGAACTGAAGTGCAAAAAAGCAAAACAAAAAAAAAGGTCATTGAAAATTCGGGCTCAGCCGGCCCAGCCCCCCCTGTTGGGGAACCCAGCCTCCCAGTCAGGCAAATCCTGGCACCACCCCTGCCCCTCCCTCCTTCCCCCTCCTCCTCACCCCCCACTTATCCATCCCAAGGGTTAATTTAATACACTGAATTATTCAGTGTAGAACATTGCTGTGTAACCTGACCTTGAAAGTTGTAATAGATGCATCTATTTGCTGTAAACATTCACTATTTAGAATAATCCAGTTGTGGAATAGTAGCATTAAAATAAATTTTATTTTTCTTCGTGTAACAAATGTTGAAATACTATAATGGTTGCTTTTAAAAATAAACTATTGTTTAGCATTGTAAAATAAACTGTAAGGCTTATTTCTTTATGTTCTCATTTTATGTTAATCAACTTGTTGGATAGTAGTGCAAATAGAATTGAACCCTTCTCCTAAACCCTGACTCCATTTGTGAAGTTGATTGCAACCCGATCCATAGAGAAGTTAAGGCTTACCCTGATCCCATTGATAAAAAAAATTAAATTAATCATAAACCCGATTCATAAAGAATTCTTAAAGCAAACCCACCCATCAATATCAACACTCAAAGGATTTCAAGAAGGGAAGGGGTGAGATTGAAGGACTTAGATGTGACCAAGCAGAGCACCACCATCAGATGGCACATAGCATGCCATGAAAATATTTTTGCCCAAAGTGTCCTCCCGAGATTGCAGGAAATGGCGTTTGCCTATCCTGCTTATTGTCAAAAAGAAAATCCTACTTTCGCTCTTATATATAACACATGGCATAAGTACGATACAATATAGACTGTATACCTACAATCTTGAACAAAACCCTTGCAACACCTTCCAACGTTGTACCATGTATCACCTTCCAATGTTGTACCATGTACAGTATGATGGCGTGCACGATTTACAAAACCCCGTACCCCAGTTTAATGTTGTGTCCAAGCGAATGCGGTGCATCCCGATTTGACATTATTATCTCCAACATTGTGCGGGGTGCAGGGGGTGTTCCAACGAGTTTTGCCTAAGATTGTATGTTGTATTATAATTTCTCAGAGAGCGCCATCGTCTGTGCTGCTACCGCGTCTGCTTCGCAGGCAAGTATTGGCCAGGCATTCTTGTGGATGCATCTCGGGATTTAGAGATCATTTCCTACATCTTTCATGCGATGAAATCTAACCCTAACAGACGCATTTAGTGGGGGGTGGGGGCCTTGTAAGTTGAGTCTGAATGCTCTTGTAGGGAATAAAAGCACTGGATGTTAGTAAGCTTATACAAACGTGGCAAACCTCAGTTAAATACAGGCA
>WURT03093529.1:0-12637 GCA_009936505.3 Holothuria glaberrima
TACACACACACGGCATCACCATCGCATAGATTCCTTCTGCCTATAGCAAGGAATTTAAAAATATCAGTGGCCAATTTTGTGCAGAAACGTAAAAACTATATCTGTTGTCATACATTTTTAGATGCAGTTACACAAGTTGAAATCAAGAATCTCGCCCCCTTTATCACATCGGGGAGTGTCTAGTGGCACCTCCCCGGTCACAGAGTGTCACTTGTCACAATTAATTAACATGTTCATTTTTTCGTTCTCGACAGAAATTTCCTTATAGCGTTCCTTTATTAAAGGTATGACGTTGATCTTTTTGTACATTTATTCTTTATTCAATACACTGGAGAGACATTGAAAGCCAAAATAAAACAAAACAGTGTAATGAAAGCAACCGAGAATAGTGAGCTTAATAACAGAAACTATGACCTTGAAGTATAACAAGGGAAGGGAGAAACAGGACAATTGGCACCAGCTCGACATGAAATGTGAATAATAAAATCAAAACCAGTTTCACAGCCCAATCCCATACACCCAACTATGCGAACCGCGTATTCTCAAATAATGTCTTATCAAAGAGTAGAGAAGTTCCAGAACGATTGCTGCATTCTCTTTTCGTTGCCTTTCGTTTCTTTTACTTCACTTTTCAAAGATCACATACAGATTCTTAGCTTTTCAATTATTACCTAAAAGTATGGCGAATAGGTTGATGCGAAACTGGTATAAAAAGATCCAGCAACAACAACAACAAGACACGTGCTGTGTGGCTTAATTTTCAAATTAATGGAATTCATCGCCGAGCTTTACTCTATTTCACAGAGAGAAAACTCTAGAATTAAAATACAAAATTTCAAAGTTGTCTGTGACAATTGGTAACGTTTTAAGCCACGAAATTCACAAATAATGCGTTTTTTACTGAAATTAAGTGTTAGTTTGGAGACTTAATGAGTTTTACAATTATAGAAATTACTAACACAAATGGGTACTCCGTTTTCTCGCAAGTGTACGACTCAGAAGGGGAAGTGCTACCGGTAGGTAGGGTCGGTCAACAAGTGTGGAAAGAAGAACACATGGTTTCGCGAGGATAGTCGTCTACTACATCATGGCCAATTACCAAGTTAAATCTCGTAGATTACAAGAATCATTTTGTCTATGGGTTAGCCCTTAAGATAGATCTGCGGCCCTGTAGCTATTGGTCATAACTACAGTAAAGTAAGGATAGGCATCACCGCCATCTGACATCACGTTACAGCCGTCGAATCCCACGTTTTTAGGAAATACCCGAGTCTATCAAGTGACTCATGCGAAAGAAATGAAGGCTTCATGAATTCTGACAGTTTCATGAGACAAATAAGTTCCATTACAGCTTTTTAGGGGTGGTGGAGTTTCAAACTTGAGAGAGGGCTAGCAACATGCCAGACAATGCCTGAAATTTATGTCCAGATTCTGCACATCTTGATGAAGTTATGGAGTAGAAATACGATGATTTGGATTCAAAAGATAACACTTTTTGAATTGGAACTCAGGCATGTAGATCTTGATGTAGTGCGATATGGTCGCGATCGCATATTAAACTAGGCCTACACTTGCAGTGCGTAGGCGGAACGCAAGGCCCAGTTCAATGGCTAACGTTAATTCAGGCTAGGGCTAGGCCTAACGTTAAGCTAACCT
The DNA here is from genome assembly GCA_009936505.3 of Holothuria glaberrima. Lineage (NCBI taxonomy): Eukaryota > Metazoa > Echinodermata > Holothuroidea > Aspidochirotida > Holothuriidae > Holothuria > Holothuria glaberrima. The sequence continues at coordinate 1,657 of WURT03093529.1, forward strand.
AGGCCTAGCCTAGCTAGGCTAGGTCAAGTGTTAGGCCTAGACAAGTTGAGCCCATTTGTCCTTGGATAATACGCGGCCTGGGATCGATCACTGCACCTCCCGGGTGACAATTGCTTCTCAGTTCTTGTTTCAAACGTCACCACTGACCTTCAAGTTCAATGCACAGCCTAGGCCTAGCCTATTTTGGGGGTCTGGCCTAGGCCACCGATCTCTATTCATCCACAGCCAGTTAGGGCCTAGGTCCTGTAGGCTACTAGGCCTAGGCTAGGCTACTAGCTAATTTATTGGGCTAGTCCGCAGTCTGCAGACCTATTATTTAGTTGCTTTGAGGCTTCCCATACAGTACTAGCCTAGTTCAGGGAACAAAGTGTAGGCCTAGGCTACTTGAGAACTTGGCATAGTCTAGGCTAGGTACCATCACAGCCAGTCCTAGTGTTACATAGTAGGCCTAGGCCTACGCTAGCCTAAGTAAGAAAAATGCACTGTACTAGCCTAGCCTATATAAAGATAAGAAGGTAGGACACCCCTTAGGCGGTCGTCACCAACTTGCCTAACTGAATCACAATTTTTATGCCTTATTCTTAACTTAAGGCCTAGGGGCCTAGGCTAGGCCTAACGTTAGGCCTAACGTTAGCCTACCTCTTTTTAATAGCCTAGCCTACACTGACACGAATGTTTAAAGCATGTTTTTCTATCAGTTGAGTATTAGGCTAGGCTATGATGATTCATTTGCGCCAAAATTGTCTTCAAAAAATGAAACATTTCTTGGCGAAAAGTTCCACTCCACAAAGTCATGAACAACCGTCAAAGATGGAAACGTCTAATAACGTCTTATCAACGTAGGCCTAGGGTAGGCCTACGTACGTTACGCTTAACATCAGGTCTCCCTCCTAGCCTAGGTTAGGCTTAACGTTTAAATAAGGTTAGTCTCCGAAATTTTAATTTTTAGGGAGAAAACTCCTGTCCTAGGCTAGGCACCGTTGGAAAAAGATTGGGCCTAGGCCTATATTCAATTTGTGAACTTTTAGCAAAACTAACTTAAGAAAAATGCATTTATAGCCACCTTCAAATTGTGAAATGCTTGAAATCATAATCTGTCTTAACGTTACAGTAACCCTCCGCGGCGCCGTATAACTTATGTACAGCGTACTACGTACATTTATACTTAATTATACTACGTACGATACGCACGTACGAACGTACGTTCGTAAGTAGGACGTAGTGCGTAAGCAGAATTATGTAATGATGTTGCATGCATCGTACACGCGGGCTGTGGAGATTCCCAGTGTAATGCGCCAAAAATCCCAGAGTTCTTAATGTCAAATGCAAAGAAGTAGTTGCTATTTTGTAACACTTTTTCTACGAAGAATTATATAAATATCAGAAAGAAATCAGCCATCTTGGAAGAGGGTCGGGCCCATATGATCGGGCCTTTTCTGTTTTCGTCATATGTAACTTTAAAAAAAATCAAAGATAAACAGGTAGAAACGAGTCAACCTTTCGCTGTTCTCCTGGGCTCAGTGGGCCTATCTACGGGGGATCTAGCCCCCACGAAATCTCAGAACCCCAGCAGCCCCCACTGGTGATCGGAGATATGTTGAAAATATCACTTGAACATACACCAGCCCTCCCATTTGGAGATACAACACCCCCAGCCCCTCCCCTTTATAGAAAACTGGCTATGTTACTGCTATGTCTGTAACGTCTACAAGTCAAACCTCGGACTCCAGTCCGGACTCGAGTAGGTTTTTCGTCTGTCCGGACTTGGAATTGGAATGGGAATGGGATGTCACTGAATCGGAAATCGAATTAGCTGCAGGTGGACTCGGACTTGGAGCCAATTCCACAAAACTGAAAGTTAAAAACAAGGATTTTACTTTAGGCTACATTGTCATTCAGGGACGTAGAGAAGGTGTAATCTTTGGTGTGTAGAGATCATATTTTGCGACAGATTTGGTGATGCGTGAAACGAGCGCGAAACGCGAGCCTTAGCGGGTGGGATCCAGGGCGCGCCTTAGGGCCCCTGATGTGCTCCAAGGGGAAGATTTGAGGTTTTAGCATATTTCTGGGTAAAAAATAAAGTCCCAGGATAGGTTTATTTTGGTTCACGATACATTAATCGATGCAAAGATTCCTAATAATTTAAATGTTTTACGCAATTCCCCCGTCATGTCGCTATACTTCAGGAGCTAAACCTGAAGTTCAGAATTCGAAAGCTATATCCGTTCAGCATTTGAACACTAGACTCAGGGTATACGGTAAATGTTCAAATAACGTCCGGCGTTCAAAAATGGGGAGAAGTGTCCAGAACCTTAACACTAGCGTTGAAAATATGCTTTCCGAACGCCAGGATCCATTCCAGTTGCGTGCCCAGGATTCCTTTTAAGGGGGGCCATGCAGTATGTCGTGTGATCGCCGGCCTGGGGAGGGGTCTAAGGGGAGGGTTCCTCCTCCCCTTTGGAAACTTTTTGGAATCTGAAAGGTGCCTAGATCGCAAATGGTGCAATATTTGACTGTATTTCTATCCTAATGAGGAACCAAAAAATCTTGGTGACAAATATTTTACTTCATAAAAATATTGCACCGCGCACGTAATTCACGGAATCAGTCTACTTTCTTAACTGAATTCGAGATGGAAGTAGGGGAGTGGGGCTCGGAGGTTAAAATAGAGGCTTGTGAATTAGGAAGTCCTGTCGCAATTAAAGCAGACAAAATATGATATGCTGGCAGCAAAATTTACACCCGCGTAGAATTTGCTTGTCAGATATTTTTGTGTGACATTTGTCGCCGTTTATGCGACATTGTCGCACAAATAGGGCTGGCTAAAACAATGTTCATGACCCGAAACAGAGCGCCTATTCGGAAGCCTTGAATTCCCTTTCTTTCCTCGACGGACTCGGTCACTCGTCCAATTACACCGACCGTCACATGCATTGTAAATTTGCCGACGGGCCTTCAACTTGAATGGACCAATTAGATGAAGAGCCGAAAATCGAAATAGCCGATAACAGACTGGCCGCGCGTTCCCGTTCTCTCTTTCTCTCTTTTTTTCCATTCTCCGTCTTCCCTTTCACTTCCTTCCTTTCCCTTTCCTTTCCCTTCTTTCCTCTTCTTTACCTCCTCTCCTCTTTTCCTTCCCCTCTCCCCTTTTTGCCGACAGACCGAAAATTTGCCGACGGCGACCAAAATCTGGGGGGCCCACACCCCCCGCTGGCTACGGCCCTGTTGTCATTGGTGCACAGTTAATTAAGTGAGTGGTTACATACGTTCTACTCCTAAAAAAGTACCATACCAGTCGGCTAACTGGAAGTGCGGAAAGTATTTGTAGCCTATAAGATGCTACACTGTCAGATGACCAAACTCGGAATTGAACCGGAATTGAAGACCTGTAATGAGAATTAGCTCGAAATCGGACGGTACTGGACTCGGAATTGACCCGGAAAGGTGGCTACTGGAATAGAAATCAGCCCGTGATAGGGTTAGACAGGTTAGGTGGACTCTAATATGGTCCTGTTGTTCTCCGTGCGATGAACAAACTGTAAAACAATAGAATCTTCATCGACTTTTTCACACACTAAATTTTGCTTAAAAAGCCTTTATTCACCCACTTGTGTGCACTTATCTCTCCTACTTACTGAATATCTGTTGGGTAGGGCGAGTATTAGACGTCTTTTGACGATAAAATCGTTTAATTCCAGGGAGTGGGGATGCTACTAAAATGTTTCCGAGTGAAAAAATATGTTAATTGAATGGAAATCGGAGGAAATTGCAAGTTCATCAGTTAATTTCCAAATTCCCAAGCCTGTTACCATGATTCCCAAGAGGGTGGGAGAAATTCAAGGGTCTTTAGCTGCACGTACGTCGGTACGGTATGGAAGGATGAGTTGCTCAACGCATAATGCTAGCTCCCTTGCGAGTCCGCAATTTCGCAGCTTCATATAACACGCTCTCAATCGATAAGAACTAGTAGGACATGGGCCAGGGACACTTTACCGGCACCCCACCCCCCCCCACACACACACAGTCTGACCCAATACTTTTTAAAACCTAATCTCATTGTCCCTTGAACACGAATCAAGTATTAACAGCAAATATTTTGGGTCTCATTCAAAAACAAAACTGCGGTAAAATTGTGAACAGTTTGTATGAATAATAAAAATAAAATTATCTTTAAAAATACTTTTTAACACAACTGCTCTTAATATTTGTTCATATTTTATTTACGATAAGTATTCAAAACTTGAGTTTCGAAATGTTTCTACCGAGAAACCATTGTGAAGACATTACAAGTATTAACTCAACTAAACCAGTGTATATGAGTGCCTTTCAGCGGCGTAGGCTAGGGTGAGGGGATGCGGACACACCTCCCCGCACCAGTCGGAGTTCCGCTCAAAATGAGCAAAAAGCTCAAAAACATTAGGAGATAAAAGAAGCTCAACAAGACTACCATATTACTCCCTGACCGCCGTCCCAACCCAGCACAAGAGGATGTATACAAGTCGGCAACTATAAATTTATCTGACAGCTTTCGTATACGCAATAACACGAATGCGTTATTCTTATACTGGGAGTGAATGGGTAGTAATTTATATGGGTTGATTCCGTAAATAAGGGAACCAACTTGTGACATTTGGGTAAAAATTCCAGTTTCATAATTAAAAGGCTAACAAGAAATTTTACCTTTTCATATTATGTTTGGGTACAGGAAAAATGCAAATCATGTCAAAAAAGTTTGTAAACAATTATTCCTGAAAATAGTTACGGTACAAAATACGCTCATTTTCCCCGTGTAAACGGAACACCGAAAACAGATTTTCTATATAATACTGAAAACATAATTTAAGTCCTCTTAAAATGGATGTGCAAAGTTGTAGATGGTATGCTTTTTGATCTTCTATGGAATAGGAATGCATAAACGACATGGCTTCAGATCTAAACATTCTTGTCAAACCCAGTTCATCCAAATAATGCACGACTTAACATAATCACTCAATATTAATATCCAAACCGATGTCATCAATTGGACTTTTACAAAGCCTCCGACGCTTTTGACACCGTCGCACATAGTTACATAGGTACTGAAAATTCTTGATTGCTGATCTTCTTAAAAAATCGAAAGCAGCGTGTTGTTCTTGGAGGTGAGTTTTCTAATTGGGCCAGTGTAGAGTCCGGTGTCTCCCAAGGCTGTTTGCTGGGCCCTCTATATTATCCCTTACCTATACTAAAGACTTACCTGAAAATCTACACTCTACTTTGCCCCTTTTTGCCGATGAATGTGTCTTGTATAAAAGAATATCTCGACCTAGGACTCTAAGCTATTTCAAGATGTATTGTACTCTTGATTGGTGGTTGAGTGTACTGCATTACACACTAGAGGTCCCCGGATCAAAATTCTGGTAGAACCACTTGAAAATTTTCTAGGGACTAAAATTTACTTGTTCAGCATAGCTGTTCGCAGTGAATAGTGATGCTAAGAGGCTTTAAATTGGTGAATTTTAATTGGGTATCTGATTGTCCGTTTCAGGAAGTTGTCCGATGCAGGAAGTTGTCGTTTCAGGAAGTTGTGAGCTTTGCTCGGTTCAGCTGTTGAGCAGTGATGCAGAGCAAGGAACCTCCTCCCAGCCTTTGAGAAAGTGGCTAAAGACTGGGGATACACTAACATCCGTCGGATAGGGACGTTAAATGGTGGTCCCGGAAGCAGGATTGGGGGCTATTAGTAAACGCCTGCCTCGTTAACCTCTGAGCACTAGTCGAACAGAGAAGGCGAATCTCGCCGGTGTTCATTCTGGTATATAGTCCTCGATGAGCCAATTGAGGTCCTGACCCTTAAACGTTAAACTTGATCAACCTTGACTAAGCTGTGATACATGCTATTCAATACTGAAAATGTTATGTACTCCAAACCCCCTCACATAGGCGTAGTGAAATGTTCACAACGGGGTTTGGAGGTTGAACGTTTTTTCGGACCGCCTTCCCGGGGAAGGGGTCTTGGAACATTTTTTTTAATATTTGAGGGTTCTTAAATGCAATTTGGTGCAACATATTGGGCAAGTTTTAAAATAAATTACTGCAAATTTTTGACATTTTTTTACAGATAGAACAAATAAGTGATTTTCGTTCGTGTGCTGAGGGTCGCAAAAGAAGACATCCACCCCACCACGTTTTCGAGTGGAGGCTTAAGTCCCCAGCCCCCACCCCCACTCCTTTCGCCAAGTCCCTGCAATTCGATTACCCGTAATCCTAACAACACACTTGGTATGTAGACACTGCAAGAAACTAACACATATAACATTCATGTATTGAAATACCATCATTTGGGCGTGTTTCAGGCAATATAGAGTACGGTGCCAATACCAAGGATGCGGACGAAAGGGGGTGTCTGCTCCAGCTGCAGAGCTCACCCCTCCCCTACCCCCTCTCCGGCACTTCTACTTGTATGCCATACAGCTTTACACTATCCGATTATTGAATATCTTCCGACTGGTTGAACATTGTGGTAGGTCAGTTGGTAAGGCGCTCCACTCATAATCCGTAGTACGTGAGTTCAAGTCCCCCGGAGACTCGACAGTGTGTCTTTTCTCGTTTTGCGTTAAAGTTGTCTAAATGTCGAGTTGTTCCAGCTGTTTTTTATCTTCTTTGTTCTGGCATTTATTGACTCTTCTGGGTCCTCCTTTTTTCTTTTCTGGATTAGGCCTCGTTTAGTTTATGGGCGTAGGAGCCCAATTTAATTGGGGGGCAGTAACAACTTGCCCGAAAAATGTAACCAAAAATTTTTCGCCCGCTCCGCGCACGTTCAACATGTTTCTGCACATATTATATAGGGCGTAGACATGCATTGGGTTTATTACTGTACATCGCAATGATTGCATGCCAAGTACATTCAATCACTTTGCCGTGTTATTAAACTTCCATTTTAGTTTTAAATTTGGGGGAAGTCCTTACAACAATAGTGATAATGACGTAGCCAGAATTTATGTCACGAGGGACCATGCAGTTTGTTGTGAGATTGCTGGCCTAAGGGAGCAGTTTAAGATTAGGTTCTCATACATGCAATCGGGCGCTTCATGTGCTACCTTTGAAGTAAAATTTGTGTTAAAAAAATTACGTATTTTAGGTACTACTAAAAAAATAAAATTCGGCATCAGTAAGAGGAGGGGGGCATGGCCCAATGGCCATGACCTAAATACGCCACTGATAATAATAATATAAGTTGAACCATTGAAAAAAGCACTGGTGAATTACCGAATATATAGGTACTGGAACAATTTTAATCAGAACTTTATTTTACTTAAAATGAAGTTTTTTTTAAAGAAAAATGCAGTCCCCCCTCCAATTTGAATTAGTGCACCCTGTCACACTGGTTCAGGAATGGTTCCTATCAATCAAGTGACTTATTTTTGTCACTTATTTCTTAAATTCGTGCAGAATAACTCCTTGGTTTACCTTCGAAATTCAATGATTTTATACAGGAGCACTATGACAAATACATATGAGAGAAATAAGAGGAGATCTGTAAGATTTAGCAAATTTTTGAAAATAAACTTAGGGCGACCGCCCTCTCCCTTTAAACTATTGATTTCCTTTAACTACATCGTTGCAATTTATTAATCTTTCAGTGGGTGCTCGAAAAATTCTCAGCATATTGCCCGAACTTTCACAAATATTTTTGGTTGGGGGACTGCATCCCCCAGCCTCGCCTCCTACGCCTATGGTTTCGTTTATATGTCCTACTGTATATTTCCAAATCAGGTTAATAGACGCTATTGCATATAGCCTACATTAAACAAAACGTACAACCCCACCCTTTCCACATTTGCTTTTCTTCGTTTGCAATTGTTATAATATTTTTCCATTTTGATATAAAACCGATTCCATATTTCATGTTATTAGCAATTGACACGAAAGGAATCAGAAGCCCGCTTCGTCGCCGTGGCTTCTGATTTTATTGAGATTAAATTCGCCTAGCTTCCCAAAGCAACTCAACTCTTCTAGCGGAAAGCTTGTCTGGGATGAATATCAAAAGTTGCCAGTTTCAAAATGCGTTTCTCCTATTGCAACTTTAGATTCTGGTGTTGGAAGCTGTTCAAGACTAAGGGGCTGAATCTTGTTTCGAATCGCCGTCCTGGGGAAGGGGTCTGAGGGGAGGGGGTTCCCCCTCCCTCTTTGGAATTTTTTTTTTTTTTGTTGGTATTTGAGGGTCATTAGATGCAATTCGGTGCATCATTTTGGACAAATTTTTAGATAAACTACTGCAAATTTCCGACGTTTCTTAGCTCTTTGGAAAAGTTTTGTTTATTTGAGGGTCATTAAATGCAATTTAATGCATCCTTTTGAACAAATTTTAAGGTAAATTACTGCAAATATTTGACAATTCTTAGCCCTTTGAAAATTTTTGGGATATTTGATGGTTCTTAGGTGCAATTTGGTGCATCATTGACAAATATTAAGGTAAATTACTGCAAATTTTTGACATTTCTTACAGAAGAGACAAATAAGGGGCTTTCTTCCTCGGAAAGTGGGGGGCTGAAGCATACTTCCGCCCCACAAATTTCGCTGGGGGTTGTGGCTCCCAGCCCCCCCCCGCTTCCTACGCCCTTGCCTCCTAGAGGTAGCCCTAAGCATCTGCCAGCAACACATAACAGCATTTTCCTCGTTTCAAGGTGTGATGATGTGTAAAAGGAAGAGATTGGTTCCTTTAAATTTGACCAACCCCCACCCCCCTCCGCGTTGTTCCTGCTGCCGTTAAAAGTTAGCACGCCCCGATTTATTCGTACTAGTCCCTTTGTTCGCCTTCAAAAATATCACCAAGAAGTAACCCTTTTCAATTCCGGTCGCCATGGTTGCAATGGCGACTAAAAAACACCTTCAGCAAGCGTTGCAGTCGCCAGCCTTTATATGAAATGAAAAAAATTGGCGACTAACTTTTCTGCAAGATAACTTTAAAGGGAGAAGGCAGTCCCCGCAAGCTTATTTTCAAAAATTTGGTAAATCGTACAGATCTCCTCTTATTTCTCTCACAAGTATTTTCAAAATGTTCTTGTGTAAAATCTTTGAATATTGAGGGTAAACCAATGAGTTATTCTGCATAAATTTAGGTAATAAGTAACAAAAATATTGTCACATGATTGATAGGAGCCATTCCTGAACTAGTGTACCGGGGTACACTACTTCAAATTGGGGGACTGCATTTTCCCTTTCAGACCCAGTCTCAAAATACCCCACAAATACACCGGCAAATACACTGTAATGTAGTCTTGGAAAGTCTTGGAAACATAATACGCAGGACCGGAAGTCTTGTGACTAATTTGCATTCAAATAAATACATCTAGGCCTACATACCGTTATTTCGTGATCAACAATATTGAGTGGTAGTGGTATAAGTATATTTGCACGAAGTACAAAAACAGAAACTTTCATAAGACAAGAGAAAACAAGACAAGAGAGTAATTGATAAATAATTTTATTACTTTTATAATAATTTCATTAACTTCTATTATTTATATATAAAAATGAAGAAAACCCTGCTTGCTTATGAATAAAGACTTACAGAGAGTCAATGTGATCTGTTCATGTTTATTTTCGCTGAAGCAAAGACATCGCAAAATATCTTTACATAGTTAAGACTATAGTTTAATACCAATTAGATGTGCACACATAATAAAACCTCTCATAACGGTAAAATAATTGAAGGGAGTGACGCAAGACCGTTGTTGTCTTAACTTGTACAAAATTTATGGGAAATTATAGCACGGGAAAAATCCTTCACAAAGATTTTTTATCTTTATACCGTTACAAAACTGGCGACCAAAAACAAATTTTTGGCGGCCAAAATTTTGTAAATATGAATACTACGATAGGATGGAAAAATACTAGCGACCAAATTTTCAGTGCAATTGAAAAGGGTTGCCAAGAAGAGACACTGGGACATCTTTTGCAATATTATGTTATCGAACAGACTTGGGTCTTTTGTCAAATTAATATGAAAGAAGACAAGATAAAGTATCACTTGTGCCAAAATTGGGTCAGCTGAAGCAATTTGGAAGAAATTATGGACTTAGAAGCTGGCGATCGTAGATTAGGCTTTGAGTGATTAAAAGCGCCTGGGTAAAGGTACAAAAACTTTGAGCTGCGCTAGCAAAGTCTTCCAGGTCATGCATGGTATGGTAACTTAAAATTGTCATGAATGGCCAACTTGTCAGCTTTCTTGTCAGGGGTAAGCTCATACCTGGCGAAAACTTCTACAAGGCTGTAGGTAGCGAACTACTAATTATTGCCCCATTGACTTACATACTAAATCAGTGCCCTGTTTCATAAAGGGTTAAGATTGATCTTAAGTTTGATTTCAATAGGGCAATTACATTACAGATCAAACTTAAGATCAATCGTAACTCTTTATGAAACAGGGCCCAGGTCACCCCCAGTTCATATAAAAGCTCTCAACCTGGACATGCCACCCCTCTGGTGAAAGCTCACAGTTAGGACTCGTCACCATTGAGATTTTGAGCTAGAAGGGCTTAGAAGCTTTGAATAATAGGTGCATTTTCCAGGCCTGATCACTACTCAAAGACCTCACTTCACAGAGCGTAGCAGTACAATCAAATTATAGCACTGAAATCCGGACATCGCTGACCAACTCTGGATCCGCTCCCAGGGGTGTAGCGAAGGTATAATCTTTGGGGGTGTAAGGATCATGTTTTGCCGACAGATCTGGTGATGCGTAAAACAAGCGCGAAGCGTGAGCTTTATCGGGTGGGGTCCAGGGGCCGGCCTTAGGGCCCCTGATGAGGTCCAGGGGCAAGCCCCGGTGGGGGCGAGGGAGCGAAGCCCCCGGAAGCTCTGAGGTTTTAGCATATTTCTGGGTAAAAAATTAAGTCCCAGGACAGGCATATTTTGGTTCATAATACATTACCCAATGCAAAGATTCCTAATAACTTTAATGTGTTAGGCAATTCCTCCCATAGCGTTCAACATTTGAACACTA
>WURT03093540.1:0-12637 GCA_009936505.3 Holothuria glaberrima
CTTTGACCTCCACCAAAAACAACAGGTGTCATCACCTTGCCATAACATATCCACATACCAAATATGAAATCTATCCACACTTCTTAACTTGAGATATTGTTTTAACAAAGTTTTCAGTGTTTGACTCCTGGTGACCCCAGATGACATTTGACCTCTACCAAAAACAACACGTATCATCTTCTTACAAAAACGCATCCATACACCCAAATATGAAATCTATCAAAGCTTCCTACCTTGAGATATCGTGTTAACAATTTTTTTAGTGTTTGCCCCCTGGTGACCCCAGGTGACCTTTGACCTTAACCAAAAACGACAGGGCGCACCTTCTCACTATGGCAGATCTATATATCAAATTTAAGCTTTGTCCAACTTTCCCTTGTTGAGTTACAACGTACCGAAGCAAGTGTCACAGACACACACACACATGCACACACATACCAACCTGACTACATAGGTTCCTTTGCTAAAGCAAAGAAAGCGCCATAATATTTCAAAAGTGCCCTGGCTATTGTTCCGTGCACTTCATGTATGGCCTTTACTAAATAAACAGTGTGATATGGCTCCGCACATGTTTGTTTTGAATGATTTAGTTTAATTGCAATACGTAATGCATGCACGCACGGCCATATATCTACGTATTAAATTATCGGTTCGAAGCATGTAGTGCCGAATACAAATGGATTACAACATTCGAAATCGAGTGGGTCTGACTTTGGTGCACAGCTCTTCGCGCCACGATTGAGACATCGTTTTTGCGAAAATCACACTGTACAAAGTACGCTTTTACCTCGTACAAATTTTGCTTTCCCTAAAAACACCCATTGTTACTACCGCAAACTTATGAGGTAACGACTGGAATGATTAGCGTTGAACGCAGCCATTGAAAAATTACTGTACTTCTAGGTACGTACCGCCCCTGTTCTTCGTATAATCTCATTGGCGACTTCTCTACAGAGCATGTGTGTAGTCTAATGTATGGGTGTTTTCATACAATTACGGACCTACACATACACTGATTTTAGCGTTGCGTTCATCGTGCTTGTTCACTTGAACTTCTGTACAGTACAGAACACGGACATAACTTACAGATATCCGTTTTTGTGCACATTCCGGTTACGTACAACAAACGTACAAGAGTACGAGTAGTGACTGCGAATTTGATAGTAACATTCTTTTATCGATAATTTTTAGCGCGGTGAGAGAATTGTGTTAAAATGAACGCTAACGTTTTGATCACGGATATAAAGTTTTGAAAGTTTGTAAAGAGTGGGAAGTCATGGCATTGACGATCAGCTAAGGCTGTGAGGGGCACCACAGCCATAGTAAGACGGCTCTTATGGCCATATATGGCCGCAAGCTCGTTTGAAAGTTGCAGGGCGCCGAGGCCAATTGAAGGGGCAACTACTGCCATGGCCGCGGTGGCCACTGGTAAATTCCAGGCCTGCATTCACTAAGGAGTAATATATTTAAGAAGCATCGGCATTGACTAACAATTAAGAGAACCACAAATCTCTGAGTCATCAAAGTTTAACCTCTGAACAGTATGTGAATAAATTTATACCTAGTGACCAAACCCCAAATCAATGCAGAGTTTGAAAGGAACCTACAGGTCCATCCGAGTTCAAGTCATTATTTTCCATTCTTCAGACACCATACCAAATACATTTTGACTGTTGGTGACATTAAATGACCTCTGACCTTCAAAAATCATATGGTCACTCTACTTCAATCCATATAGTGTGTCTAAAATCTGCAGTTGTACTTCTTGAATCAGGTTCTCCTTTGTGAGGCATTCACAGTCTGACCGCTAGTGAACTAAAAAGACCTCCAACCTCACCGATATATTTCATGGTCATCCATAAGTTCAAGATCTTGCAGTGTTTCCCTTTTAGAAATATCAAGCTTACAACATTTTCACATCTGCCCTCTGTTTATCTCAAATGACTTTCAATCTTTCCCACAAACAGAAGGGCTCTTGTACTTAGGTTTACATAGTTTGTAAGGTTTCCAAAAGTTAAAGGGAAAAATTATTTTCAATTGTCAAAGATACAAGCAACAACACAAGACTACGTTTCTCTTCCAAAATTGATAACAAACCAGAAAGTCAAAAGCTTAGTGATTCCTTTCCTCTTGGATGTTATTTTATAATAATGGTGTCCTGTTAACACAAAACCAAGTTAACAAGGTTTCCAATGTTTAACCTCTGGTGACCCAGATGACCCGACTTTGAACATGATCAATACTTCATTCCTATTTTATAATGCGGGTACTCTAGAACTAAGTATAAAATTTATTGGTGTTTTGATTCTTCAAATATTGTGTTAACAAGGTTCCAGTTTCACCTAAGATGAGCTCAAGTGATCTTTGATCCACACCAAAGCAACAGAGATCATAATCAATATATTGCATCTGCATGACAAGTATATATGAGATTCATCAATGTTTTCATTGTTGAGATATCATATACAAGTCATTTTCATGGTTTCAACAGTTTGACCCCTAGTGACTCCAAATGACCTTTGACATTCCCAAAAATTGTAGAGACTATGCGCTTGCCACAGAGTACCCGACTGGAGGAGTTGAGATTCATTTACTTTTTCTTTTTCGAGATATCACATGAACAATATTTACTATACTTTGACTTTTTGTGACCCCATATGACCTTTAACCGACACCAAAAACTATGTAGTGATCATCTACTCAATACGCAGTATCCAAATGGCAGAGTAATCACTAAAGCTTACACATCTTGAGGTTACATGTTTCCAACCAAATTTTAAGGATTTAACAGTTTGACATCTGATGACCCTATATGACCTTTGAAATACAGCAAAATTATTGGTATTATCTCTTTAGCATGGAGTATCTACATGCAAAGTATGGAATACCTAAAGCTTGCCCACCTTGAGGTACTGTGCTAACGAGCAGTTTTCACTATTTGACCTCTAGCAACCCCAAATGACCTTGACCTCTACCAAATCCAAACCGGATCATCTACTGAATATGCTGTAGCCATATCCTGATAACATTAAAACCCAATTTAATCCGAACACATCGGTACCAAAGGAAGTTCTGGTAACGGAAAAAGTTCGGATAAACGGTTTCATATTTTGGCTCTATAATACCGTACACCAGGGTCTCTAAGAACCAAAACATTTCCCACATAATTTCAAAACAGCTAGTAAAATTACAGAAAAATTGCTTGAAAATAATTATTTATTTTTTGTGATTGACGATATGACAAATAATTTTGTAGACTTTTAAAGCCCAGAGTGATTCCAAAAATTCGAGCCTACGGTTTCCTGACTGACCAATGTTTTGTACAACTAAATGTATGCATGTGCTGGAGGAGAGCTCTCATTTTTGAAGGATATTTCATAAGTGGCATGTCTAAAAATATTGGAGAAACATGTGTAGAAGACTTTCAAACAGAACAGCAATTCACAATGTTTTAGTAAGGAAAGAATCCTTTCTCTTATATGCATACTGCAGTTCTTGTTGTTTCCTACAAAAATCCACAGTTTTCAACCGTCAAATATAAGTGAGATGATTTCGCTTCCCCTTTTATAACTCTTCTGCTACTTGCAGTTTTCTGATACAGAATAACTTACTTTCCCATGTGTACATCTCCTCTACTTTGTATAGGTCATACTGTTTTTTATCTATTTTCTCTTGATAAGGTGCTACTAGGTCATGGTTAACTGCTTCCAGCTGTAACACTGCCAATGCCTTCTGTAAGTTAGTGACATCAAACATGTTAATGACCTTTTGTTCCTTTAGCACATCAAGGAGTTTCATTCCAGGAGCCTCGTTCATAGATATACATAGCACTGTGCCACAGTCTGATGCAGGTATGTTACAAAATCTGGCCAATCTGAGACAGTCATCTAAAGTAAGATGTTCTGCAATAGCAACAGTCAATCTCCCAAACTCAGCTGTATATTGAATAAAAAAGTTAAAGAAAAACACTTAATGATATGTTCCAGTAATGTAGTACTTCCTGATCAATGTTTCTTTCAAGTTATTCATACCCATTATCTGAACTAAATACAAGGCATGTGCACCTTCATATGCTAGAGTGTAGTATGAAGTCCTTGTAGGAGGCATCCAGGGCATACACGTACAAAAGGTCCTAAAGCCCAATTGTCATACTACATTGAGTTGTAACTGGCATTACTTGCAGCAAATTTTATAATCATGTCCACATTCTGGTGGACACTTGGTATGTCTTTTTATTGACATTCACAAAGAATCCAGTTCAAAAGGAATGAAACACTTTCTCTACATTGTCTCCAAACATCTGTACATCAATCAGTAGGTCACAACAGTTTAGAGGAAATGCCTCTCCTGACGCAATTAAGGTCACAAAATAGAGCAGGAGCTAAATCCTGTAGGGGCTCTAAAAAAGGAGTTGGTTCAACCGGCACTACATCCAAGGTTGGATGCCATAGCAAGTTAGTATGGACCCCCTACAGCATCACCAGGTAGTTAGTACAATCAAATTGTGGTATAACTTTTTTGCTACAGCATGTTATATACATGCACTGCTTGATCCATATATTGCTCAAAATTAAGGGGTAGGGGTAGCTTGCCACGAAATTTTCCGGCTGCTGCTTTATTAGTGAACAATATTATGATATCAATCTACATCTGATGAATATCTCTGATATATTTTTCACATATTTTCTTTTTCATATGTACACTCTACTGGTATATGCACGGTCAAAAGGTTTAATATTAAGTTATGAATTTTCATATATTTTTCATTCAGTTTTGATGTTCTTTTTTAGTGGATTTTAGCTAAAGGTTTTGCATACAAAAATATTTCTTAGTGTTTTCAATATTAAAACAAGGATAGAATAGACTAACTAATTACACTTCTAGACTACATGGCAAACAGTAGAGGAAATGCCCAACAGTAGATATTGGTAGGAAGAGATTCAGCCCCAAAATGGTTGATGTAAATATAGAGATTTCAAAGAACGTGATAAAACAGAATTTAAATGGTGGGGTAGCTCCGATGTAAGTGTTTAGGAGTATTTGCTATTGGAAATTGGCATGACTAACATGCAGTGTGTTTGTGTTTTGTGCGTATGTGTGTCCAGTGTTTCGTGTGTCTGTGCAGTGTACTGTGGACTGGGAGTGAAGTGTATTGAATGGGGTTTCCTTAGTAGACAGGTTGTTAGGTTGGATAAGAACATGAAACGTGTAGTGGGTAAAATATGATTGTTTACTCCCAGGTTTAGTGGCTAAAGCTAAACTTGCCCAAAATCTACAGTACATGTTTTGTGAATCTGTAAGCCCTACCTTACCTATTCATCTGGACATAATAATTTAGGATGCAGGAGAATGTTGAAAAAAGCGGAAAACCCGACAAAAAAAGAGGTGCTCGGACTTTCTAGACTTCTTAGGTCTGGCTAGAAAGCAATTGAGTACCCTCGTTGGGTACACTAGCCGATCTTCCACTGTAGGAGACCTCTTGTGTATAGTCGGAAGAAAGATTCTTTTAGGTGTAAAAGACGAATTCTTGGCCAAGAAGATAGGAGTCCCTGCGGGTAAGGACTTTAACAGAAGCCTCAGCCAAGGGCTCGAATGGTGGATTCCGCAAACTCTTTGAGGCAGCACTGATAAACCACAAAGGTGGTATACTACCCTTCAGTAGACTGGTAATATAAGCGCTGATGCCTAAAAGGAGTCCAACTTTAAACTAACATGAACTATGGCAATTGTAGACCTATAGGTACGGATCTTCTGCACTTGCTTTCTTTCGATGAAAAGATTTGTGGGGAGACTGCCATCAGGCCCACCGAAGTTTCCACAGGAATGATATTATACCCCGCAGTCCAGTCTCGGGACCTTCCTGTTCAAGAGTCGTAAAGACGAAGAGTCAATTAGCTTAGCTAGGAAATGGTGCACCAGAATCCAGGAATGGTAGGCTTAAACTACGCAACCAGTCCAGTCCAACGCTGAAACGTGTTTTGCCCGCGCCTGTGGATGGAAGCATCGAGAGTAATACGCTGCAAGCCTTGTAATCATGGCCATCGTGAAGAGATCGACATGGGGACACCGGAACAGTTGAAAGACGTGGTCTGACTAGACGTAGGGAAGCGTCCACTCCAACAGGTCCAGTGTAGTCCGGTCTAGTTACCAGCCCCCACGGGGATGCTAACCACACCGGTTTGAACCACACCGCTTTTCAGGACTCGTGATGGAAAAATGAGTTTGTCAGCTCTCCCAACACTGGATCCCATTGAATCAGCTTACCGTCTAGATACTTCAGGCTCTGTGACAGTATCAGGGCTGGCTTTTCCTTATTGGGTGATTTCTCAGATGTAACGGATCGACGAAGGATTAGTCAAACGGTCAAAGGACCTAGGTTGGCAAGGATACCCAGGACCCTCTATGGAGGACATGAAAGTTGTCCTGACCTAGCAATTTCAGAGTCTCGATAAACCGACAGCCTTGTAGGGGAAATTTCGTGGAACTAGTACTAGGCACTCCCAAACCCAGCGCGAAACTCTGATCGAATAAAAAAATAGCACCACTGGTTCAGGCAAATTTGAAATAGGTTAGTAAACGTTCGCAAAATGGGACCTGGTTTGAACTCAAAAGTGTTGGGTAAGCACCATATATTGTAAACGACTCTTCTGGAAAGGATGAGTGTGAACCCGGATAAAGATATTTCAGGAAAACTCGTTTAGAACCTAGGTAATTTGTCAAGACAAAATCCTAGAGTACAATCAAAGAAGGAGATCGTTCCATCAAATCCAAAGACTAGGCTGTGAAAAGTGGGTGCGTTTTTAAAAAGCGGCCCTTGGAGGGTGGTTAACAATACCTTGCAACCCGATAGTCTGACTGCACAACGAGGAGTGTATGAGCACATGTTACACACACACCCTGCTCCGTACCGAGTACACGGTTCGAAAACCTAGCACTTCTAACTAATAGGTTGGGGTGGGAGCATAGTGTAGGGTCCCTGGGAACACCAAACACAGGAAAGACCGCACTCTCTGTCACCTGGAGGAACAAAACATGAGGTGGTCACCATAATTGGATTTCTCCAGCTCCATGTTAAGAGTGAGTGAATAAGAAGACTGAGGGTCGATCTTTCTTCCCTATCAGCAAATCTAGATCGAACGTGCAGTAGCACAGGTGGCAGGGCTAACTAGAGCCTGACCTGACCCCGACTGAAATCACATCCCGGCTACAACGTACGGTACGAATCGGTAGTGAGACAAATACCGTGATCACTGGCACTCGAATCCCCAACCGGAAACATCCGGATCCGTAACAGACAAGGGTCACTGAGGTCCGACTAGTAAGGTGAAGTGTGAACCAGGTGGCACAGCAACTACAATACTGGATAGGCCCAGGGAGGTTCCGACGAAACGGATAGGGAATCACCCGAGCAAGATCGTTTCTAATCTCCGAACGTTAAATGAAGCAGAAAAACTACGAGTGGTAGCTTATCCAATAAAAAATGGAATCGAAAGATGTCCAAGCAACTGGGGAGATTTCGCAACTGAGGACAAGTAATCTACCTAGTAATCCAAACGTCCTAGCACGTCTTGTCACAAGTAGGATCTCCTTAAAGTTGTTTAGAATCGAACGTCGGAAGTAGCGGAGGTTCCATGGCATCGTACTAAGCAAAATGTGGGATACGCTATGGCACCGCAACCAAGAAGCTAAGTCGTGCTAGCAAAAACCTCCTGTCGTTTCCCCAAAAGAGGGAAAAGATGTACGTTCCTGAATCAGGAAAGAACGTCGGTACCTGTGCAATCCATCTCCAACCAAAAGGTCCTCCAAATAAAGGCCAAGGGCCAACTGACCGATTCATGGAGGCAACCGTAAGGGCCAGGGGGTATAAAGGAATCCGCCTCATTCGGAATCCGAGCCACCTCAAGGAACATAACTTCTGATAAGGTGAAACTTGACTCGATAAATGTTAATGGGTTGTAACCGGGAGTGGAGCTTCCAAGAAATGAACACCAAAATAAGTAGTTTAAGACACGAGACCCCAGGATCGGCAAGAAACCTAGGCCAGGGTGCCGAGAATAGAGCGGGACCGTGCAGTAACACACGTAACACTGAAAATTCGGCAATCTTCCGACAACACTCCTGTAAAGGTAACACGTCAGAACACGGGACCAACCAAAGGAGTCACAGTCACAAAGATACCGGGAGTATAACGAGATAAGAACATCACGCGAACACTCCAGTAATGAAGCCACACAGGGAACCGGAACTATATGGAGACCGGTCGAGAACCCACAGAACGCCGAAGCTCGGCAACATCATGCGAGCGCCCTGGTAACATAACTATGTCGTACCAGTGGGACCTAAGCAGAACTGGAGGCATTTCGGCAAGGACCACTGAAAGGCACCGGGGGTAAGCAACATCGGTAAGGAAGCAACAGAATGTGAAGTTAGGCAACATTCCAGTCATAGAATCATGCTATGATACCGAACTCGGAAGCACCACATTAACAAAATTGCCACCGGGAAGTTCCGGAATCTGGACCACGACGGAAATGGAATCAGTATATGACACCGGGGGCCAAGCCAGAATCTACCGGGAACACACGTATATGTCTGTAATAAAACCCGGTTTGACACCGAGAACCCGGAGGGAACCGACTAAGAACCCGTAACAAGGGAACATGTCCGTAACGGAGCTATGTAGTGAGCCCCATAGCTGATGTTGTCAAATGAATTGGTATATGGATGCGGGCGTCATTCATGTGTACATTTTCTCCCTGAACCGACCGGTAACCCGGAAACATGTCGGAACACCTCGGAAATGTAGTCATGTTATGAGCCCCGGAATCAGCCGGGAAAAGGCTAGGAACTTCTGAAGGCTGTCAGAATACATATTCAAGACTTTGTGCATCTATTGAGTGAGATGAAGATGATAAGGATGGCCTGCTGGACAAGATTCCTACTGTGCTTTAAAATGGTATGGTATGGCATGATACCATGCCTAGCTCAGTTATATATTCTCTCATATAATTTCTTCGAGGTGAATGAGCAAAATTCTTCTCTTTCCCATGATCAAACTATCTATAACCAACCATTCCTAGTAAATTTCTGATGGCATTAAGATGGATAACATTGTATAATATACAACTGAATGTGAAAGCCTAACTTGTTTACTATTAAATGTCAGATACATGTGACATTGCCATTTCAGCGAGGCAGATAAATATTGGTAGTTGAGTGGACTAGTGTCATGCCAAAATAATATTTTCAAAATGAATGAGTAATTACATTATTTCCCATGTAAATTGTGTTAGGAATAAGGCTTTAATAAATATCAAAAGTTGATAATTTTTGCTATATTGGCCCGCTGCTTGAATTAGGTGGCAGTTTCCCAACATGTGACCTTTGACCCAAGGTCACATCAGGGTAGTGTCAGAAGGTGATTAAAATAACTTATTCCATCAGAGATATTAATAAGCGGTAGATCTATACCATAATATTGATCGTTGACCACGTAATAGTAGAAAAATCGCTTGCTAAGCTACCCCTACCCCTTAATTTTGAGAAATTTATTGGTCAAGCAGTGCATGCATATAACATACTGTAGCAAAAAAGTGATACCTTAATTTGTACTAACTACCTGGTGATGTTATAGGGGGTCCATACTAACTTGCTATGGTGTCAAACCTTGGATGTAGTGCTGGTTGAACGGCCGCATTTTTCAAAGGTCCTTGCTCCCAGTCTAAAAGCAATAATGACACTTAATTTGAAGTTCCTATGCATTTGGTAGCTAGAGTCTTTTGGCAATTATGTTACATTGCATTTGAAATCAGCGGTTAAGCAGACTTCAAAACTAGATGTACATCAATACAGTAACTTTGAATACGTTACTGAGGAGCCGGACATTTATCATTATCAAGGATGCAACCACAAACACAATCTGCTTTTGAGAAATGGTGTGACAGAGACGTCATTACTTCCTATCTTGCAATATATTGTCTTTCACAACATGCATCACACATGTATTCAAGGGTACCCATGACAGTATCCAACTTCCACTGTAAAATAAAAATTTTAAGAGAAGAGATTTAACAATCATAAATCTACATCAAAACTTTCCAAGCACAACCCAGAAACAATTATCCAGCCCCCTGATGTCCAATACCCCTATTTAAATGTAGTAATTTTACTGTAACTATACTTTATCCATGCTATCATCCACAACAGTGATATGTGTAAATATTAACACTGCATACCTGCAAGGATTGCACCACTATCATCCCTGGTCTCCTCTGAATCAACTGAAGGTTTATCCTCCACAGGTCTCTGGAGAACAAGTGAGTATTTATTCCAAATTAAACACTTACTTCATATAAAAAGTATATCCTGTGACAGAATGTCTGGTTCTTCGGGTACTTCAAAAAACATGTAGTTCCTATTGTACTAACCAGAAAGCCAAAAGGCTGCTTAGTGATTCCTTGACATAATTATATTTTGTAGCAAACATGAATCGCACACATGACAAGCATGAGATCCCTCACAACTATCCTACTTGAGATATCATGTTAATAAGGTTTTGACCTTTTCAAATCTTGTGACCCACAATGACCTTTCACCTCCACTTAAAACAACAGAGATCACCTACCCTAGATGGTCATCTACATGCCAAATATAAACAATATTTGAACAATGCACAGGCCTGGGTCCCTCGCAATTATCCTGCTTATAATATATTAAAAAGGTTTTGACCTTTTGTAACCCCAAATTATGAATTTTGACCTCCACAAAAAAGATAAGGATCACCTACTCAATATTAGCACTCCATACGCTAAAGATGAGATCCTTCGCAGTTATCCTTCTTGAGATATTGTGATTACAAGGCTTTGACCTTTTGACCTCTGTTGACCCAAATGACCTTTGACCTCCACTATCATAGGGATCATCTACTCAACAAAAGCAATCCACATGCTTAGTATGAGATCCCTCACAGGAGGATCACCTACTCAATATTAGCACTCCATACGCTAAAGATGAAATCCTTCGCAGTTATCCTTCTGAAGATATAGTTTACAAGGTTTTTGACCTCTGATGACCACAAATGACTTTTGACCAAAAATGATAACGATCATCTACTTAATTTGGGCAGTCCACATGCTACGTATGAATCCCTTACAGCTACCCTTCTTGAGATATGTAGTGTTTACAAGGTTTTGACCTTTTGACCTCTGTTGACTCCAAATGACCTTTGACCTCCACAAACCAGAATCCAAAAGGCTTAGTGATTCCTTGCCTTTGTAAAATATTTTTTGTGTACTGTGGTTTGGAACTCGGCCCGATGACAACTCAGCCCCATGTAAACTCGCCCCATGCCAACTCGCCTCCATGCCAACTCGCCCCCATGACAAGTAAGCACCATACTAACTCGCCCCCATAACTCGCCACCATGCCAACTCACCCCATGCCAACTCGCCCCATGCCAACTTGCCCTATGCCAACTCGGCCCCACGCCAAAATATCCGGCTTACAAGGTTTTGACAGTTTAACCCTTTGGTGACCTCAGATGACCTTTGACCTCCACCAAAAAGCAATAGGGTTCTCCTCTCAGCATTACAAATCTACATACCAAACATGAAAAGTGTCGGTCATTCCTATCTCAAGATATCGCGATTAAAAGGTTTTTGAACTTTGACCTCAGGTGACCTCAAATGACCTTTGACCTCTGCCAAAAACTATAGGGTTCTTTCTATCAACATAATAAATCTTTACACCACATATGAAAAGTGTGGGTCATTCCTATCTCAAGATATCGCGATTAAAAGGTTTTTGGACTTTGACCTCTGGTGACCTCAAATGACCTTTGACCTCTGCCAAAAACTATAGGGTTCTTTCTATCAACATGACAAATCTTAACACCACATATGAAAAGTGTCTGTCATTCCTATCTTGAGATAGCGAGATTACAAAGTTTGTGATCTTTGACCTCTGGTGACCTCAAATGACCTTTGACCTCCACCAAAAACAACAGAGTTCTTCCTCTTGACATGACAAATCTATATACCAAATATGAAAAGTGTCGGTCATATCTGACTTGAGATATCGCGATTACAATGAGTGTCACAAATATATACACACACATACATACACACACGACATTACCATCGCATAGATTCCTTGCCTGCCTTCGGCAAGGAATCAAAAACCAATTGGATCATCTGCTCAATATGGGCAATTCACATACTAAGTATGAGATCCCTCACAGTTATCAAGATTTTGACCTTTTGACCTTTGGTGAGCCCAAATGACGTTTGACCTTCACAAAAAACAATAGGGATCATCTACTCATTATTGGCAATCCACATGTTAAGTATGAGATCCCTCACAGTTCTCCTTTTGAGATATAGTGTTTACAAGATTTTGACCTTTTGGCCTCGGGTGAACCCAAATGACCTTTGACCTCTACCATAAACAAGAATCACCTACTCAGTAAGGGTTATCTACATGTCAAGTATGAGATTCATTGAGTTTAATATTCTTAAAATAGAGTGTTTACAAGCCAAGTGACTTATACATACATACATACATACCCTTACAAAAATTTCACACGTCAATTTCATATGTGAATTTCTCATACGTGTGATTTTGGGCGCTTCATATATGA
>WURT03093551.1:0-12637 GCA_009936505.3 Holothuria glaberrima
AAAATTAATTCATGTCCATTTGGGACCATGGAGTCAGTCGTGAGTTTCAGTTTGGGTTTAGCAATGATGCTTTTACATCATAACATTTTTTCCTCAACACTAACCCTTTAAGGGATTTTGGGAATTCCCTAAATTCCATTTCCAGCAGCACCTGAATGACGCAGCCTCTGATTTTACATTGCCAAAGTACCCCATCACTTAATCTTGTAGGTGCGATATATTAAGGAAATAAATAAAATGAGATCTTCATTAAAGAGGGTATTTTCAATCAATCATATCTTCCTCATTTTTGACTCAATTGAAACCAATTTTATGTCATGTTAAAGGCGACGAACTAAAGATGTTCTGGTGACAATTTTATGGATACGAATGGTAAGTTTGCCGAGATATTTGCGAAAAACCGCCAAAAGTGAGCAATATTCCATATAACCATGCTATAATGATTGATAATTACCCTCCTTTCTTGAACGTGACACTCTGGCAGACATTGCCTACTTTTAATATACTCCCTATACTGATGTGACCGAAGTAATCTTCAGACCTGTGCGAAACTCGTATAGCAATAGCACAACATACTATAGCCTGTTGTTTAGCAAGGTCACAAAAAAGAACATTTAAACTCAAATCTTTGGGTTTCCTATAAAAAAAGATCTTCACTTAATTGTTGCGAAATTATTCTGTGCTGGGTAATATCTTCCCACATTTCGCTAGAATGTTTCAGATAATTCAAGAGATTAAACCTATAACCACGATTTAATTTATCCCGAGCACATCTGCGAACAAGTCACTGGGCATTTTGTGGCAACCCCCCCCCCCCCCATCGCTTAAATGTTAGATATGTTCCTTGTGTATCACGTTTTGTGATCAAATTCCTTTCAAACCTTTTTGTTATTGATTCATCCTCGAACTCCATATCGAGCAGCAGAAGATGCAACACTAGTTCTCCGAGGTTTGTCTGCCATTTTATTCTGATTATATATCAGTTTTGTGTGAGTCTGGTCGGTCCAATGTGTGGCTAGTATGCGACCCGACTGAAACACGAAGCAACTGTCTAAAGCTCTTGAAGACTGACTTGTGTTGCAGTCTGGTCGGGGCAGTGTGCGGTAGCCTTTAGTCTTGAAGTCTGTCCTATTTATACAAGTGCTTTCCCGTTTGCATGGCAATACCTGCACTAGTTCCGTGCGATACATCGAAAGCAATGATCACACTGAATGGTGTTTCAGTATTTTCGGCACTTAAAGTGTGCTTTAACTGGATTAGTGATTTATAGTGTTATCATGGTATCTTATTTATGTTATATATACATACTCATCTGCGACACGGAAAGTTGTAAGTGGAAACAGAAATCCAAGAATGAAAAACACATACTTCTATAAAACATTTATTGCAAGAAGGAGTAGACACATTTGTATGAATGCAAGAAAAGAATTCATGTAGATTGTAGGCCCTACCTGCCGGGGATTCTCTTGATTTCTATCGAAATAAGGAGATAGCAACCAATATATTCACACACAGCGTTACTCATGAAGTAATTCAAACAAACACAAATAGACATATATAGGGGCAATTGATGTGGAAATTTAATCTCGTTCGTATGAAACAAACCTTAATCTAAAGGGCAAATACTACACTTATTTATTTTCATAGCTCCTTGCTGTAATCACTCTTACTATCATCGGTAATTTAATTGAAAAATAAGAACTTGAATAGCATTACTAATAGAATGAAATCGTTAAACCATCGTTGGCCCGATGGAAGTTAGCATGAATTTAAACTAAAGCATAACAAACGTGTCCACAGCATAGGATGCAGGAAACCAACCGACAATTTTTAGCTTACTGAAAGCTTCAGCTGAGCTATAGCCATCGTACATGACAAATGTCTGTCACTTTTCGACATCGTGTATAAATGCGTGAAATTTCTTTAATTTCTTTATTTCTTTATTTCTCTATTTCTTCATAGATTTGACTGAAATTTGGCTGCCGTGAAGGTGAGGAAAATATCTTAATGATGCAAGCATTTTCGATAAATATGAAGGTTATTTGACCTCTGGAGAGGATTTTGTTTGAAAACGTAAAATTCCCTTCTTTTTGTTCAATTGTGCACTAAACGTGCTGAAACGTTTCATATAGATAGCTTAAGTAGTGTTGAACCAGTGTTACATCTCTCAGTTGTTGTCGTTATCATTTGAGAGCCCAAAACCGTACTTCGTGTAAAACAACTACGTAAAGAGAATATTGTACACATTTTAATGTACCAGACGTCGAGGCTTTCAGTTGTTGTCGTGATCATTCCATTGCCCACAACAGTACTTTGCGTAAAAACAACGTGCAAAAGTATACTGTGCACATAAATGTACAGGGCGTCTCCTGCTTATATCGTCGTGGAAAAATTTTCACAAAGTGCAGTATATCGATTGTGGAGTATCGTACGTGGACTAACCAGCAGTGCGGGCTATGTTAGCTTAGCTCCTCGGCTTTCCAAACCAGGGATATGACTTAACAAGGAAAATGCCATACGGCCTGCTACGTAGGTAATACGTGGGTTTGTGGTGCTGATCTCATCCAGACGTTTCATAATAATAGCTGAATTGGCTAGATGGTTACTCGGGAAGAAAAGCCTGTAGCCCTGTAGACTCATTAAAGGGGCTCATTGAGTTGTCATCATTATTATTTTCGTGACGAGTCATTGCATGGCAATGCTTCTAATTATCCTCATTACTCATGTTTCACTCCCTACAGTTACTGAAAACGTGAGAAGTTTTAGTTTGTGTTGAGAGGGATTGCATATAATAATAGTGGTAAAAAGTGTCTGGTCACAAATTTGTAATGAATAATTGTAATCATTAATTACCCTGTTATAGCCATTTCAGTTGTAAGTCAGATGTGCAGAATCTCTTAGTTTGATCATTTTCCGTCAAGATGTGAGTAAATCTCAACAGGCTAGAAAAAAATCATCATAAAGTTCGTTAACCAACTCAATAAGCCCCTTTAAACACCGTTATACTCTCCCTTTCAATTTTTCGAGAGGTTTCTAATCTGTGCTTTCGTAGTAATTAATTAATTTCAGTTCAACCTACGATGTTGTCAAAAGTTATATCAATGACAAAAGTAAAACCTGTTTCAAACGAAAGTGTATTGTTCATAAAGGACATAAGTTTAACGTCAAAGGAAAATACTAACCTCGAGCGGTTTGAGTGCTCCGACATTGTAGACAAATTAAGCACTTGCGGTATAGTGTGATATTCAAAACTTTTCAAGTTTTGTTTGACAATATCGATTAATACTATAATTCATAAAAGGAGGGGAGAAGTAATTAACGTGTTAATTCCTTCCAGGAATAAACTATTACCTAGCATACTTTCTAATCTTTCTATTATATTCTATAGGTCTTTTATGTCATATATCATGCAGAAAGAAAACCCGTTCCAATATGAACTCAATAAGAATTGAATAGGGCCCGTCCTTGCTCTTCAAATTCGCTCTTTCTCACGTATGCTCTACTAAAAGCATTTACTACTTGCCAAGTTTTGTTTTCTGATAGGAGATTGTTATTTCATTTAGTAAGCAGAAAATGAAGTACTAAACTTAGTTGTCCGTTATATGAACGGGTAGATGATAATTTATCTTTTGAAAAATTTTACGAACGTATTACATAATTGTGTAAAGATGATAAAAGAGTTGTAATCAGGGGTGGGGCCAGGGTATTTTGATAGGGGTGACAAAGTATGGGGTGAGTGATCGCTGCCTGGGGGAGCTGTCTAAGGGTAGGGGGCGTCCCCTCCCCTTTGAAATATTTTTGGTAATTTGAGGTTGCTTAGATGCAAAATGGTGCATATGTTTGAACTGATCATATATGAATGGAAAATGTTGATAATTAAGTGAATTCTAACTTTTTTGTTTGGGTGAAAGGAGGCCGTCCTGGGGAGGAGTCTAAGGGGTGGGGTGTCTCCCTTCCCCTTAGCTGAAGTCCCCCTCTTTTTCTGCTTTTTATTCGGGAGAAGTTTTTACGCAAAAATACGTGTGTGGAGTTCACAGAAACATTCTTGAACTATTTCGAAAGTTTTCCTGGCTTCATTTGTGCA
The DNA here is from genome assembly GCA_009936505.3 of Holothuria glaberrima. NCBI lineage: Eukaryota > Metazoa > Echinodermata > Holothuroidea > Aspidochirotida > Holothuriidae > Holothuria > Holothuria glaberrima. The sequence continues at coordinate 4,085 of WURT03093551.1, forward strand.
TTATAAAATGGTGTCTAAAGGCTGCAAACACCGGAATAGGGCATACTGGAAGCTCTGGATTAATTATATGGATCAGATATAGGCCTACCCCACCCCTCCTCTTCTCTTCTTCATTCTCTTTCGCTTCCTCCTTTCTTCTCTTTGGTGTTCTCGTTTTCTTCTTTTCCCTCTTCTTTTCATTCTCTTTTCCCCTTTTCTTACAAATGATAGGGGGCGGTGGCCCCCTTTCCCCCATGTGGCGTCGCCTCTGGGTTACAACCCCGAACAACCCCGATATTTTCACGTTTAGGGGAACCCCGAAAATTTCCATAAACGAGTCTCCTTTCGGCCTAGCTGTTACATCTGCATGCATCTGGCAGAGTTAAAACAAATGTCCTGACCTAATTTCTACCTTTTAAGATATGAACTCTGCAGCACTAGGCTCAGTTTTCTAATCTATACTATTATTCGGTAGGAAATTTCGTGAATTTGAGATCACTTAAAAGATTGTACCAAGGAAGCTGTTACCGCAGGCATGTCTTGTGGAAAATGTTGCATGGTTAACTTGTTCTATTATTGTATTAATACAGGTAGGTGGGTACATGAGTGCGCTAAAGGAGTGTAAGTGCTCTTGAATATTCTCTGTATTATTCAAATTGTTTTCAATTAACACGATCTAATTGTTTTATTTCCGAAGCCTTATTACTCTCTGAAATCTCTAGAGTGAGAAGTCACTCTTTTAGAGTGAATTAGTGGGGACCAATCTAAATTTAGATTGAAAGGTTTTAATCCAAAAAGAGTTAGTCTCACTCTTTTAGAGCGAATATCTAGTCTGAATTTTAGACCCGACCCTAATTTTACATTTTGGATTTAGTGAGTAACAAACTCATAAGGCGGTCATATATGCACTTGAGCAAACTTGTGAGAAAGTCCATTTCAGGCGACACATGAGCTATTTTTAAGCCCAAAATTTTCTTAGCGCTACCGTACTTTACTCGCTTAGAATGCTCGTTCTTAAGTTTTGAAAAAGAAGATCGCAAATCTCAGCTACCTTCGGGCCAATCAAAATTCAAATATCAAGGCATAAATCGATGGCCATAGTGTTTATGGAATATTAAACCTGCATTCACGTAAACAATGGAGAAAACAGAAAACGTTAAGCTTACCGCGGGGATTGCAAGTTTCAGGTATTTTGTAACGAACAATTTAACGATTAATATTGTGATAGATAGGTTACATACTGTAACGCCTCACTCCACCCCTACAAAATTATGTGTCTTTAGACGATTTTATTTTTTGGATTGAAAAGCCATAGTGGGGTGGGGCAAATGCCTACCCTGCCCCCTAGTGACGTAGCCTCTGGTTGGAATCGATCTAAATGAAATATTGAGTAGAGGTTGAGGCAAGTTCTTCCTGCTACAAAAGTTGGAACATTGCCAGTTAATTTCTTTCAATGAATAACATATAACTGTTAAAACTAGAAAACTGAAAGTTCTGCATGTTAAGATGAGTTTTTAACACGAAATCATAGTGAGAGTACATAACCTTAATAATAGGCCACCAATGGTACAAATTGAGGTTAAAGAAATTTCAAGCTTTGTTTTTGCTGTTTAGATGTAATATGATGACCAAAGATAACACTCACCAGGAAGAGCTTTTCTAACGAAGAAACAGACAAGGCTAAAAAGAAACACTGAAGTTGGCACCACGAGATAAATAACGATAGATCTCATTACGTCATTCGACGTTTGAATCTCAGATTTAATGGACTCCGTTATTTATAGTTACAAAATATATACTCATTTACGCATTAACCTCTTCCGCATTATGTTTGGAATAGCTCATGTCTTTACTACTATAATTCAAAAGCATAGTTATCCATTCTTTGCCGAAGGAAACTTCAAAAAGACTAATATGAAAGTTCAGTTAAAAAGATTCCATTAGCCATCAAAAATATCAATACATGTATTTAACTAGCCTTTTAAAGGGCGCAAGTAAATGCTATTACCACTGTTGAGAAGAGTATCTGATAATTTCTGTTGTGGGAAATGACTTTTGTTGTTATGCTTTAAAAGTACACGTTTTTCCTCGAAAATGAGTTTCAATTTGACTAACCAGCACTTTGCTAAAATATGTCTATTCAAAGTTTTGGAAAATATATTTTTTATTTGTTATTCATGTACGAATTTCTTACTAATTTGGTAACCAAATGAAGTGTATAAAAGAAAGTTAGTATAGTTTGTGAAGACTCATTTTATATTTTTAAAACCAAGACAAAGAAGAAACAATTGATCGTTCCCTTTGAGTAAAAATATTTTAAGCAACTGAAGACTAAATACCACAATCTTTTCCTTAAAATTAATTTATGACAGTACACTGACCATCCCTTTGGTATCTCGCATGGACATGAAAGTCTCCCGATGGGCCTTTCACGCTACATGTAATGTATTTCTGAGATTCCTTTGATAGAAACCTCATCTTCGACATGAAAATGAGCAGTCATGTTATTTTCATAGCGTTTTAGTTCAAGATTGCAAAGATAAATGTTGTGATCTTACATGACTCTATACACCATCCATTCCAGATTCACATCTGGTCTGGTCACGATGTTATAGCAGGATACAATGTTTTACTCTTTGCAAAGTATGTACACACTCGCTTACATCTTTTCCTTCAATTACTTAAAAAACCTCTGGGATAACTAGAAAAAAATATAGAAAATGACGTTTTTACAAGTTACGAAATAAGTGTCAAGGATAACATGCATGGGTACAAGAAAACGTAGGTATAGAATGATCTCTCAGCTTCTTGAACAATACCAGAGTCTCCTAGAGCAGAAACCCAACTTAACGCTCCGTTGAACGTGCTTGACTGATATTGCATTGAGGAGTAGGTATTAAACGTTTAGTCTCAAATGTATTACGAGTAATAATTGTAATGGTTTCATTTTTATATCTATTTCCCGTTTGTTAATACGCCATGTAATATGTACTACTGGTCTGGCTTCTCTTACAGTACACTCGGCAAAATTCTATCATTTTCGCTGACGTTGATAACATCATCTTTGTGTTCTCCGTTCAATGTAATGGCAACAACAGTGACACCAGTAAAATTAAAATGCTCTCTTCAAGAGAAAATAAAATTTCGATCTTTATAACTTCTCATTTCCCATATTATGATCTTTCACGTTCAATTATAACAGTGTAATGTATCAATTAAATACAATATACGCAAGACTTTAAAAATTCATCATCGCTTACGTTGCAAAATTCCGAAAGATGACTCCTTGTATTAAAAATACCAGAAAATGCCACGGTAGTTCAGTTCTTTAAAACTACCTTCTTTTAACACATTTCATGTTTTGACGTATTAAGGAAATTATGGAATAAGATGACTTCCTAATACACATTATGCAACTGGGATGGGTTAGAAATTTCTATAGATCACTATTGCATAATACATGCCATGTCAAAATATAAGTTTTAGTATATGTTTTAATGGAAAGGAAATATATCTTACTAAAATTGAAATAGTGTAGGGTTACTCTTTGCTCTTCAGTTACGTCTCGACCGTTACTGAGGCATGCAATGTTTTAGTTGGTATCCTATAGTTGAGTCTTTAACTGTCTAACAGAATCGTATGTTTAGTTATACTGTCTATTCACGGAGTCCTCCAAATCAGTTTCCGAGGGGGTGATAATATTGTTGTTTACCATAAATGTAACATTTACAGCAGGTTTAGCCCCGGAGGCGTTGCAGACAATGGATATGTAATTGCCTGCCTCCAGGTAATGTACCTCTTGTTTGACTTTATCATCGATAGACAACTCTACATGTGGAAGAACTGATAATCAACAGTTCGTAATATTTTGAGTTTATCTACACTCTGTCATCTGCTCTATCAAATATATAAAAAATGCTTCTGACGTAAGTCTCCTCTCAAAAGATATGAAGTACATTCTTTTAAGCACGATGTGACACATGATGAGCATTGCTATATTCTAAACCACTTTATGCAATACATGCTAAATAACAACGCTTGAAACACATGAAAAATCTATATCAATATTGCATATACATACCTTGTACGTCAAGAGAATGATTCATCATTGAGAATGCACCATGTCTACATTCAAAGGTTCCCTCGTGCTCTAGCGACACAGACGTTATGGCTAGTGAGAAGTTTTGAAGAACTGTAACAGTATTACCAAAGCGGTGGTCCATCTCCATTTTATTATAGAACAATACATCGCCATCGCAACTCCAATATTTCTTCGTTGAAGATGTGCCACAGCTTTCAAGAAGCACATTATGCGATACATACACAATGTGATGTTTCATGACGATGATAGTAGAAAAGCCTGAAATAAGAAGAATAAAAAGATGGTTCGCAACATCTCCATTTATACTGCTTTGCCGCTTTAGACAACTTTACACTAAAAGTTAAGTTAATGTGTACATAATCGGCAAGAAAACATGTTTACAGTATAGATTAGACAACACAAATGTTTAGTAGTATGGGAACTGGGCGAGTAAAACACTACATCTTGTATTCGTGCATTCAAGATGACTAAAATTTGAAACAATACGGAAGTGTTGATGAGGCTGGGTACTAGGAAAAGTTGATGAAAAAAAATATTGTCATTACAAAACTTAATAACGCTTAAATATCAACACTGGGAAGGTCACAAACGTTTGTGAACTGTTCCTTTCCTTCTTCGTTCTTTGAATCTTGAAAAAAGTTTCAGATCTGAACCATCTAAAAAGGATTCTAAACCATACTGCATTACTTGGTCAAATCATGTAAATGCATAATAGCTATTTCATTTAATTAGTATCATGAAACGTAAGATTCTGGTTTCTTAAATGAAAGGATCGGAAGCTGACCGTAGCATAACGTACAGAAAGAATTTATATTAGTTTAGGAATATAAAGAGGTAACCGCAGGCATGGCAATTTCCATGCTTGCTATAATAAACCAAATGTGTCACAGCCAAAGATACGATTTTTTTGTGAGAAAGAGAATATGGCGATCGCAATAATGGTCATTATTTATTTTATTTTTAAGTAAACGAAAGAAGAAAAATAATTGCTTATTTCGTTTAGTCATAAAATTCCCGTCGGACAATACACTTTAATAAGTTTGATGCCTTTTTGGTGTTACAGGCAAAGGCCTCACTTGGATATATCCCTCTCACCTTCGAATGGGTCTACCAAAAAGGGATCCTCGCTTGGGATGTACACAGTTCTCAAGATCCCCCTGAAATGAGCTACACCAATCAAAAGACCGTGCTTCTGGTCGAGACTATCATTTTATTGAAAGAGGTTTTCTGAAAGTAAATATTATTATTAACAGTGTATTCTGTTAGAACGACCTTTCGCTTATTCAATTAGTTACTGTTCTTTAAAAAATTGAAACTTTGGTTCTTGGAGCATGGAACCCAGTTGCCTTTAGAAAAAATTAGTGGTGATATTCATTGTATTCTCTGAACATTACTATCAACTGAGGATATCAGCGAAGGACTGAATACGAACTGTGATTTCTACCTATTCATTAACGCTTCATGACGTGTTAAGGCAGGCCCTTAATGTTTAATTGAAATATCACTCAAACATATACAGGAGACATAAGTGGTAATGCCCTTAGGTTTTATCTCTAACGACCGCCTGTTTGGTCTAGTGGTAGAGCATCCGCCTCTCACGCGGGATGCCCGGGTTCGATTCCCAGGTCGAGTCATACCAAAGACTTTAAAAATGGAACCTTCTGCCGTTGTGCGTGATGCTCCACATAAGCAATGGAGAAAGGGAAAACAAGCCAGTGAGCAACTACTGGAAAAAAGGCCATGGCCCGCTCAACTTGAACCAATTGGTTGGAAACTGGGCCGTTAAACCTAATCTAACTAACTTAACTTTTTGTTTCTACTTTCTAATGTCATAAGATTAAAATAATATTTTCTTATTGAAACCTGATGAATTGATAAACAGTACAATGTTTGATGCTAAAAAGCACGAGGCTTTTTAAAAATAATTGGAATGCATTCGGATTATTTCAAGTGAAGGAATAACAGAAGTAAATGTCTTCTAACGAGCAATAAGAAAAACGTCTGTAGCCTGCGGAGCATGTCTTTTGTGGGCGTGAATTATCAAGAGAGGTGTGACAATTGTTTACATAAGTAAAATATTTACACCCCTTGAAAGCAGCTACTTTCTTGTATATTATACTGGTAAATGATTCCCATCATTCAACCGTTTGTCGCTGAGAACAAGGCATATACCGTGAGTTTGTATGTAAATAGCCGTTCTACGATGAGCAAATTGCCAGTTTTCTACTCTTCTATACAATAGAACAACTAATAAAATTGTGTAGCGGAGAAGTAGGCCCCCTAATATATTACCCAGGGGAAAATAGGACGAAAAATAACTGCTTTTGGACAATTTCGTCCAAAATCTTCCAAAATTGTCCTGCCATTGAAAATTGTCAAGGACATTTATACACTCCAGTATTGCTGCCTGGACTATTCCATTGTAAAACAGGAACCATATACCTTCAAAGTTTTTCCGTGCTATACATAAAAGAAGTAACAAAATCCATCCCTCAGCAGGAGACAGCAATATGTGCGGTAATAAATCCCTACTTCAAGCTGAAAATGTTTCAAGTTACAGCTAATTATTTTCAAAAGGATAAATGATGTTCCAGGGGCATAAACGTGAATTCGCAGGGGGTGTACTATTTTGGTACCAACTACATTTCTTGGAGACCGACTCCCATTGACATAGTTGTACGATCTGAATTTCCTAGGTAGTTTCAGTTTACCACTGGCGTATCCAGAATTTTTGTTTGGAGAGGGCCAACTGCAGGGCTTGATTGCCGGCCTGGGGGAGTGGTCTAAAAGGAGGGGCGTCCTCCTCCATTTTGAGAAATTTTTGAATATTCAAGTACCCTCAGGTGCGATCTGGTGCGATCTGGTGCATCATTTAGCATCATTTGAAGTCATTTTTTGTTCCATTACAAAAGTTATAAAAACATATTTTTTCGAATTCGATTGGGGGCCATGGCCCCCTTGCCCCCACTGGCTACGCCAATGCAATTTACAGGACGGTAGTAATAATCATAGGCGTACTAGACTAACAATTTGGGGGGCACAAAATTTTTTACCCGAATCTCAAAAAATCGCCCGAAATTCGTTGCAGTTCAGGTACATAAAATAAATCACTAAACCACTACATGGACGCGAAGAGCGCGAAAGTTTTGCACATTTTTCGGGCATTCGATCAAAAGTTCGGGAACTCAGTAGAAAATCCGGGAAAACTTTCCACTTTTACTCCATCTCTGCTGGAATTTCAATTTGAGTAAGGTATCAAACGTTCATGTCTGGTCTACGGTTACAAAAGCATACTAAACTGGATTTGAGGCTGACTTTTTGGCGCTCAGAGACCGACTTTTGATTTTCACTGGGGGTGTCACACCCCACACCCCCGTATTTACGCCCGTGTGATGTTCGCTTGTCTAAAACTGAACTTGGATTAGATATAAATCAATCAAACCGGTGCTTTGGCAGAGTGGATAAAGGTGGTGGCTTTTGAAGCGATGAAGCTTAGCAACCGGGAGGTTCTGGGTTCGATCCCCGGCCCGGTCAAAGTAAGGTCGGTTTTTCATCCAAGAGCAATCTACGGTTTTCTCATCTGAACTGGCCTTTCCAAAGGGGAAAACCAAATTTGATCTAAATTTTTGTTGGTTAGCCACCCGACGTGAAGTTGTAATTCAAAAGCCATAGGCTTCTCTCACATTTGTGGTCGCTTAGTGTCGTAAAACAACTGCCCTTCAAGGCCTAAATTTTTATTATAGTAAGTTTTTAGCCGTATGATTTTTCTTGTTAAAGAAGTCCTTACCGGTGCTTGTCACCGTTCCACACACGATCAAGGGCTGCGCCTGTCTTGAGTTGGGTAAATACAGTGGGTGTACCAAGGATAGTTGACACTTGGGAGGATCCCTCCTTTGTCACCCCGCGCAGAGGTACTGTCTGGGGGAGGAGTGTAAGGAGATAGGAGGGTGTAAGGGAAGCGAGTATTTTCTAAGAGAAAGGATTGATACTCCTCCCCTCTGAGTATAAATGAGTTGGTGTGTATGCAAAATGATGCTCTCTTTGGCAAAGGTTTTAACTACCCCATAGTACGCCACAGCTAGAAAAGCCAAAACACTGGTATGACCCGGCGGACCGTTTCAAAACCATTTGATGGGAGTCTATGGGGTGACCCCCCCCCGATTCTCTAGGGAATTTATACAATTTGGGGCTTACGAACGAAGCATCAAACATATTCTCAGATAGCATTTGATGTTAACTGATTAGAACCACAAAAGTCACAATTGACAGAGGTTGCATGAGGTTCTGGAACAATAATATCACTCGAGCTGCTCCAAAGTAAGAATGGGACAGTTATTTGCAATGATTGCATACAGGCCTGTTAAACAAATTATTGAACATGATGGAACTGTTCTTCTTAAGGTTTGTAACATCCTCCTTCTCTGCCTGATGACATCTTATTGCCTCGGGAGGGGGGGGGGGGGGAATGAAGC
>WURT03093562.1:0-12637 GCA_009936505.3 Holothuria glaberrima
ATATGTTAAGTAGGGAAAATAATAACATGAAACTTCCAGTGAAGGCACCCACTGTGACGAACTTTCATTTCTTGTAAGATAACAAAATGTTACCACTTTTGTTATTTTTAGTCAGAGAAATGGGACTAATTTGTTATTTTTTTGAAGTGGGTGCCTTCACTGCACTGTAACGAACTTTCATTTCTTGTAAGATAACAAAATGTTACCACTTTTGTTATTTTTAGTCAGAGAAATGGGACTAACTTGTTATTTCTGAACTTAAATTTTGGCTATTCGTCAGTGAAATCAGATCTGTTGTCGTAAAAGGATATCATAGAGTAGAGAATGAAGGGTGGGGCGATGCATGCATGCTCTCTTGTATGTTGTGACAAGTGCGTCAATGTTAAAAGAACTATATAATGGCCACTAAAAGAAAAATACGACGTGTCTGTGTTTTAGAACTTTAACCAAAAATATAAATGACTTGCACATGATTGAAACAATAGAGCAATTAAAGGAAACAAATCAAATCTGTAAAACCATGTACTCTTTGGTAACAGTCTTCAAATTCAACAAGTACTCGATCCTTACTTGCAGAATCTTGAGGCCGATAGATGTCAGAGTGAATCGGTATTAAAAAGACGGGCATTTTTTACCAGTAGCGCCAACAGTACTTCAAAAAAAGTGGGGACGAAAAGGGGGAGTAGAAATATTGGTTCGGGCAAAATGTTAAGTGTGCACCGGCAGAGACATGGGGCCAGCTAGGCCATTGGCTGGTGAGGGGGAATGAAATACCCTATGCCCTCTCCGGGCCCCTTTTAGCAGTGATACTGTGTGTTACACGAGCAAAGTGGTTTTAGTAAATTAACTCCCAACCGTTGCTATTCCTTGCTCAAAGTTGATTAAAAGGGACTAATATTAATCTTCCCATCAAAGTCAACATCATCACATTGTATTTACTAGTTTCCTTTTCTGCTAGAAGTCCTTCGCAAAATAAATATGAAATGTCTTTGTGTAGATCATCTTTAAACGTGGCATGTGTTACATTACAACTAGAGAGATTAATTGCTTTTTCGAGAATGATGATATTTTTGAAACCTACTCTCTTATTCATTATTGCCATTGTTTTCTCTGCAATAACCCAACAAAAGCTTTAATCAACATCGGCTACGTTGTGTTCATTAAAGTTAAACAAATGGTGATAAATATGATGCCTCTTTTAAAGATTAGCAAACCAGCCAGCAATTTTTCATTATATTCCATCTTTAAACTTAAAACATGTTATGAAAGATTGTGATTTAGAGAAGGGGACTAGTAAATTTACTTCAGTTGAAGGAGCTTCTTTCCAATGACCTTTGGCCAATTTATAACCACCCGTTGCATCACAATCCCTCAAATGGACGGGTTTGGGGAGTTCTCAAAGCTGCAACTAATTTATTCGTAATTGGACCTTTTGTTTCGTTTATGGCAGATCATTCATAACCACTCATATTCAATAACTTAACCGAGTAGATATTAAGTCAAAACACTTTTTTATCAAGAGCAGAACTGATTACCTAATATTATTGATCTTACTGTTGCCATAGTAACGACAGGACTATTTCTTAAAGTCGTTATTGTGAATATGATACAAGTAGTATTGCAATAGTTTAAAATTGTTTCTTCACTCTCCGCTTGTTTCTTCAGGTAAAGGAAGTTCGAGAATACTTGAGGTAAATATTGAGAGGATTTATGTGACAAGTATTAAACGACAAAAAGTGTTCTGTGAAAGGTTGGGATATGGATGTCTGAAAGTAGAGAACGGGGCAAAAAATTGATTGGCGAACTGTTTGTATTTACTAAATAATGCCGTTTATCGATGAAAAAACAAAGGTTGCTCATTTTCGCAAAAAAATATTTCTTTTCCAATCTTTATTACAATGCACATTTAAGCTAAAACAAATAGGACTGGATAAACAGCTAAACGCAAAACCTCACAGAAAGGTCAATGTAATGCAGCTCAAGGCTATATCTTACTGGGGGAGGGGCTGTTACAACCGATAATATAAAAATTAACCGATCATTTAAAAACGAGCGATAATGTGAAAAATAATTACCGATAATATAAAAACAACCGATAATGTAAAAACAATTAACCGATAATGTAAAAACAATTAACCGATAATGTAAAAACAATTAACCGATAATGTAAAAAAGTCTTTGAACCCATAATGTAAAAATATTACCAATAATGTAAAAACGCTCGTTTACCGATAGTGTAAAAACTGTTCTAACGACGTTTTCATATGGGAATTGAAAACGTGGAATTTTATCAAAAAGGCCATACGTCAATTTAAAATGAGGTCGTAGGTCATACCCCAGGGAAGGGGGCTCTCACCCTTCTTGAACGGGGCCCCTTTGAAGGCTTGTATTTTTCTCTTACAGAAGTACATTGAAAGAAAGCAAAAGAATTAAAGGTCACTTTTGTCAATTGTCTATAAGCCAGGGTTGGGGAACCTCTGGCCTACCCGCCGTATGCAGCCCGCGAGACCAGTTTATGCGGCCCTCGAGGAAATCCATACATGCAAACACAGAAACACTTAAAGAGTAAATGGTGATGATTTTATCACCCACGTTGTCCACCGTTTGTCCTACTGATATGACTTCCTGGATATTTCACGTAAGTCTTCTGCGAAACACTACAAGTTGTTTTTGCCAGGGAGTTGCTATTTTCATGGCAACTCCCTGATGTCAGGGGATTTTTATATTACTAAAACCCTAGTGTGCACAATGTAACGTGCCCATAATTTTGTGAGAAGTATTTCGGGTACATAATCCTTGTTCGTCTAATGGGTAATCTGATAACGGAACCTTCTCGTAGGGGCATAAAACTAAAGAAAAATGGACTATCACGTGTACCGGTCGATCTCTTATAGCTTGAATCTCACTGCTCACGGAACTTATTCACGGAAGTAGATTTGGGGAAAGGGAGAGCACTGTCCCTGCCAAGAGTTAATCAAACGTTTAAAAAGTGATAATTTTGCAATGTGCAGAGAAAAAAAAGGAAAACTTGGTTTCAAAATATGCATCCTTTTTCAGCGCCCTTGGCCCATGCTTTTCGTATGTGGTCATCCACTATTACTTTATATATAAACTAAAAAACAAACAATCATAACGTGATACTGCTAGTCTGCACAGCCTAGCACCTTCAATGTCATTTAAAGAGAGTGGACAAAGATTCTGTTATTGCCTACAAATTTCCGTAAACTCCAGCGCCCCAATTCCTTGCCTGTCCTTTTCCTTTAGACCCCACCAGGACCTGTTTGGAGCCTCTTGGCATGCGCTTCTTAACAGCTTGTTATGCCATCGCTTTCCGCGGCCCGCGCGTGACTTATGACTAACAAAACGGCGCGTGTGAGGAAAAAGATCCCCCACCCGTGGTCTAGGTCAAATACATAATGTTATCATAATTCTCCTTCATATTCTTAAAGCGCCCTCACTCCCATGTTGTTCCGCAAGCTCACCTATAAAAACATACCTACGATGAAAATAACATAAAAAGGATTTTATATATTTTATTACATAAAGGTGGGTCATATTTATTACACGGCTTATTTGCATAGGCCTATGATCCAGTAGAGGGCGCCATCAATAGCCCTCTAATGAAAACCAGATATCTCAGAATAAAAAGATTGAAAATTTCATTTTTGAAATCAGCATGTCCGAAAACCCCAGGAATGTTTTTATCGTTATTCTTAAGCTGAAGGAAGGTTATTTCCACTTCCAGGGGAAGAAGGGGCAAGAATCAAACCTCCTCACATTTGATAAAAAAATGCTTCCTAGAGGTTATCGATCACACTGATCATAGATTCGAAGCCAGTCTTCCCGTATCTTGGTCGTAGTGGGATATACGGACCGTCAAAGGGCTAATTTTTAGGTCTATGGTCCCTTAGGGGAGATAATGGTCATTTCAAAACTCCTTGTTTTTATACTAGATGGTTACCATTTACAATTTAGAAATATAATTTAGGTTGCACTCCCTTCCATATATGTTTTCACTAATACGGGGCCGAGATGAGTTACTCAAGGGGGTGCTGTACAAGGAGGTGAGAGCCCCTCCCCTGGGGTATGACCTACGACCTCTTTCTAAATTGACGTAATACCTTTTGATAAAATTCCACGTTTTCAATTCCATATAAAAACGTTGTTAAAACAGTTTTTACATTATCGGTATTTTATTTTACCTTATCGGTAAACGAGAGTTTTTTACATTGTCGGTAATTTTTTTTTTTACATTTATCGGTTGAAAGAGTTTTTTTTACATTATCGGTAAATTGTTTTCACATTATCGGTTGTTTTTACATTGTCGGTATTTTTTTTTTTTTTACATTATCGGTTGTTTTTACATTATCGGTTAATTTTTACGTTATCGGTTGTTATAGGGGCAAGTATACGTAATCCCAGTAACGGAAAGATCCCTACGCACATTCTGTAAATCACTTCTACAGCTAAGTGAGCACCTGTTCTTTGTAGCGAAAAGTAAGTCTATCTTAAACACGAAACAAATTTTGAAATTTAATGAATAGATTTACAAGGTTGCTTCAGCTAATGACCTTCTGTGTATGCTTTGTTCAGTAAATATTCTGTTTGCTGTAATATCGAAAATAATGTATGGTGGATATTGACAACGACTCGACTTTATTGGTTTTCTCCTTGTGGGAGTAGCAGGGTTTAGAAGAAATTTGGTACTTATAATTAAAGTTAGACCGGTTTCTGCTCTTATGAGTTATTTAAGCGAAGCTTTATCAGTAGAAGCTTTTCGATATTTGTAGGGTTTGGGATACTCACAATATGTAGATATCGGTGTCTTGCTCGATTTCGGTGTCGTGTTCGATTGCCTATACACGGGCCTCGAGATAGTATTGTCTGAAACTATTTTTACAAACTTGAAGTTTTTCTCAAAACGTTATCTTTCTTGGAGATTGGTGAGACTTTTTGCCGTTTTTTGCGCAGTTATTGGCCAAAGTAGATGTAATATGGCAAAATATTTGAGGACTATTCTCCAGTGTTAGGTCTGATATAAGAACGTGTCCCAAGATGCCCAAAATAGACTATGCAAGTTACCGAGCTACGTCATCGCTTACACTTTGCAGAAAAGTTTATTTTTCTTTAACACATGAAATGTTAACATTGGGCCTATATGAATAAAAATACAGTGCTCGTTCAGCTAAATAATTTTTGCGTAGCTTTTGCAGAGAAAGTGCTGCACTAGTGTTAGTATTGCAGTATTTTTAATATAGATAAAACAGTCATTGGTAGATAAAATCAACAACTATCGGTGAATATATTATCAATAACATTTATCGTAGTGCGATCAAATCATGTAGCTAAAATCTGACACTTAATACGAATTATATTTTTCTCAAAAATCGGTAGGCATATTATTTTTCGAAGTCGACCTTGGATACTACTTTATCAATGCATACTTAACTTGTATTCCAAGCAATTCAGACAATGAAAAAAAAACAGTCACTTATGACCCCATGGCTCATCTGTAACCCTTTTAATTATATTCGTTCCCCACCTCCACAAATGTAAAAGCACCTTAACTATAATCTTAATGCAATATTTAAGCTACCCGAATTTTGTAATCTTGCATTTCCACTTTAATAATTTTGAACCTCTTACCAGTACTAAAGTAGGGGCGTAAAGGGACGGGGAAGAGTATAATGGGATGTATGCTGAAAAATTCAATGTACCGTAGTCAATGATTAAGCACTGTAAGATAACTAATGTTATTGTGCTTTCTATGGTTTCATTGAAAAGCTATATTTTCCGAGACTAGCTTCTCTACTTGCGTTTTGGTCGATTGTTTACTATAGATATGTAACGTAGATAAGAAAAATGTTCATGATTAAAAAGTGTAAGTTAAAATAATATTTAATGTTCCTTACCTTATTTACAACACAGAAAACGGGCAGAGGAAGGACGGGGTAAGTTGCGCGATGAAGCGTTAGATGACGAGGATGACGCCGATAATGAGGACGTCGGCGAGAAATAGTTACACAACATGATGAAGATGACAGGACATTATATTACAAAAAAGACCAATTTGTTTTTATGAAAATTCGTAGGAGATAATACGGACAGCTACAGCTTTACAAACCCTTACCCAAGTACCTTCCTCTCTTGGCTACGTCCCCGTCGCTATGATAAAGATGTTACGTTGCAAATGAAGACAGAACGCAACTGCTGTGTAAATTCTGCGTCCTTATTAAACTCGGAAATGTTAAAGCTTTATCTACAGTGACTTGTACTATGTTGAATGGATCAAAATAGTAGAAAATTCTTTATTTACATGAATACTAACTTTTAACTGATTTCAGTTGGATTTTGTCAGTCAGTACGAACTAAAACATGAAAGAGTTAAACTCCAGAAAACAATGCGATTTTTAGAACACATAATTTAACAGCATTGTTAGCTTTTTACAACACAAATTTATTCAGGCCAGCCCTTATTTGCCAATGAGACAGCGAAAGATGTCACTTGTAAATAATATAACTATAAATGATGGTATTTGCATTTTTAATATCTAGCCATTATGAAGACAATTACCCCTACTCAACGATAAGTCTTCCTGGAGACAATCTCTGCCTTGTCCGGGCAAGATAAGGCAAAATGGGCTTTAAAAGTGATATTATTGAGAATTTGATAACGGTTCATTCGGAGACTATGGTTTCTTTTTTCCATAAGAGCTGCCCAAACTTCGACATGACGTAAATTTATATATTAACATAAATTAGTGGTTGCTCGCTAGGTAACTATCAAATTACTCTGGTTTTAAAATTTGTGTTTCTTTTTTAACAATTCCAACCATGTAACAAACCATTGCGATAACGGATTCGTGTGATTTCATTTAGCTATGCAAACGTTTTGTGATATTTAGTGTAGGGGTGATATCCAATCTTTCATTATTTTATTTCAGTATCAGCGTATGAAGCGTACGTGAAAGGAAATGCTCAAGCACTTATGCACACGTTATCCAAATAAAAGAAATGCAATAAATGAAAATTATCATTGCCGAAATCCTCTTTTTGATAATTTTCACAAATACCCTCGAGGAAAATGTCTGTAGAGAAAGAGTATGGTTTGTTGTATTGTCTTCAAATTAATGAGCTCGGCATTAGTGACTGATTCGTAAAGTCATGTAACGCGTTAACCATTATTTCACAGGTATATTGTATACATTACACAATTAACAATGCTTTAAACACTCATCATATGTACTGGTAAGTGCTTATTGTTATTGCTCCGGTTGTGGAACTAATTCATGCAAAGTTTTATAGGTAACTTTCTTATTTTAACCTACGAAAAATGACTGCATACCAACGGCCTAAATATGACTGCGAGATTTCTGTAGTTAGTCGTCTGGGCCGAGTATTGCATTCTTGTGTTTATTTGTCTACGGACACCTCGGGAGCACTTACTGTGTTTAGAAACATTACGAGTAGTTAACGTTGTATGCAGAGTTGGGGACTCGAGTCTGGGACTTGGACTCGAGTCCGACTCGACTCCCGTTTTTGTGGGACTTGCGACGTAATTGAGACTTGGGTTCAAAAGACTGAAGACTTGACTTAAGACTTGCCCAAAAATTTAACAAAGACATGCGACTTGACTCGCGACTTGTCCCAAAAGACTTGATATTTTATGAGCGACTTGCTGGCTCAATAAATTATGATAGTTTTCCAGACCGGAACGATTATTTTCATTCAAAACACAACTCCGCCCAGCCGATACCTTCGCACGTAAGAATGTACACGGTTTGTTGCAACGGTTGGTTCAAGAAGCCATTAGAAGCTCACCGAGGAAGCCACTGACACTTGCTGGATCCGAAGATAAAATGAGACCTGGGCCTAACATATTATTCTTTGTATTAATAAAAGTGCAGAGACTTGCTCACAGAAAGTTGAGACTTGACTTCAGACTTGCTCATAAAGACCTGAGACTTGCCTAAAAGTTTATAAAAGACTTGTGACTTGACTTGAGACTTGACACCTCTGACTTGTCACTTGACTTGGGACTTAATTTGGAAGTGGAGATTTGCTGACATCTGTAGTTGTATGTATGCTCTTTACTATCACGAATTTGTTTATAGTTTAGCCTTTCCGTATATGACTTTACGAACAGGGATAATCTATCTCAAGTTAAAAAAAGTTATTAAAGGATGACTAGTTAACGTTAAGAATCTATTTCAAAGCTAATTTAGATATTTAAGTGTATATTGCATTTGGCTAGGCCTGGGTTCCAATGTGTAGCATCTCTATCGTTCTTAGAATGCAGTGAGGTTTGTATCACATAAGTAAATGGCAGAATTAGAATTGTCATTTTAAGAACTCATTTAACTATTGAGAAGAAGATACAACGGTACTAAATCATTTGCCATTCAGACCATAGGCGTAGAAAGCGGGCAGGGGTTGGGGAAAGCTATTTTCTCACCAGTGAAAACTTTGGTAGAGAGGAAGAGTATTTCCGCCCCAAGTACGGGAACCTTAATTTGATTCCGTGTAAAAACAAACTAAATAAAAGATGCAAGAATTGTCTATAAAACGTGCTTAATATGTTGCATCAAATTGCAACTGAGAAGAGTTTCTTCTTTTATGATTCGAGCAGACAGCATTTATACTTTTTACTACAATCCACTATTACATACTTTTATTACCGTTTATTGACACCTATCATGACATGTTTTGTTTGCACTGTGTACGATAGCTAAGGGCAAAGTGTCTGGTCACTAATTTTTAATAAATGTTAATTACCCTATCATTGCCATCCGAGTTGTGTTTCAGATATGTGCAGAGTCTCTAAGTTTGACCATTAACCATCAAAATGTGAGTGAATCTCAAAAGGTGTGAAGAAAAATCATGAATTTTGTTCACCAACTCAATAAGCCCCTTTAATAAGATCCAATTATTTTCAATTTTTCTTTAACAACACCCGATTTTTTTCGACGCGCTTCGCTTTCTGAGTGCATGCAGGTCTTACCATGGTGCATAATTTTCCTACAAAATGTTGGCGCTTCGCGTTCAGTTCTCACAATCGAAGTTGTATCAGCTACGAACATTATTATTCCAAACATTTCAGTTAAGTAGCCTGTTCTAGCCAAAGCTAGGTGAAGGCCACGTTAAACGCCGGGAATCAAGGGGTTTCCAATGGCATGCGGCAATCTAATACCTTGATTAACGTTTGTAACGTGATGACTGTACATTTGGAAGCCAAATTTACAAGCACCACAAATTCATTCAAAAGTTTACTTTTTATCTTCATGCAAAATTTCATTCAAAGTAAAAATATGATAATGACCATCTTAATGTTGAACTGTGAAGAGCTTGGTGTGATCTGACATTCAAATTCCTGCCCAAAGCTCCACGCTAGTGTTCCCATTTTGTTAATTCTTTGGACATTCGCAGAATTTTATTATAAATCCTATCAAAATCAAACTGGACCACACCAAGCATGCCATGCATATGGCAGTTCATACAGTACTCTTTCTGTTCGCAAAGTACCCAACTCTTCACCTGCGCTTGCGAAGCTGAAGAAGCATCATCGTGGTAATAACCTGGTTCCCTTCACTTTTGGCGACATTCCACGTTTCTGTATTACAAGAGGAAAATTATAGGCCATCTGTGATAGGCTTGAGGTATCTTCCCCTGTGGTTCGCTCAAAATTTCATCATATGGTGGCACTACTGACTACAAACATATATCCTTCAGTCTCCCCTACCCCATGCGGTGCCTGTGCCCCCTTTTTCAGAATTCCTTTTACGGGCCAAAAAAATGATCTTTTCGAAGGAGTCATTAAACTTCCATCTTGGTTTCTAGCTTGTTTTCTTGTATAATTGAGAACTTTTCGAACTAAATATGCTTGAAAACGTTGCCAATATTTGCACTGTATTGCAATTTAACGTTTAGTTCGAAATGAGAGCGGAGTACCCAGTGGCGCCGGCAAGGGGACATGGGGGAGCGTGCCCCCAATCGAAAATTTTTAAATTTTTAAAATGATCCCAAAAGGCGTTTAAGCTATAGATTTCTGTAAGGGGTAGGGTGTGGTGTGTTTTCGACCGAGTGATGGATTCATTGTAATCATTTGCTATCACAAATGTTTCTCAAACTATCAGAATTTTCGCAAACCGAGCGGTTCAAACCTTACCACAATGTTGTTCTTATTATCAATATCTTCCGATAGCAACTCCCAGAGAAGCTCAGCAGCAAAATTCCAAAGCTGTTTACAAATTATCAGATGAAAGACTGGCTTTTTGAGTGGCATGTATGTTTGCTCCGCAATTGAAAGTGTCTCGATGCAGATTCTGAATGCAGGTTTTGTCAATGGAAATCTTATTTATAGAGACATTTTTGTTAATTTAAGGTTGATTAGATGCAAAATGGTAAAACCTATCCCAAATAGAAGGCAGTAAGGTAGCCAAAAAAGAAGGTATTCAGGAGGTTTGTTGACAACGTATTGTTCTCTTAGACAGCATAGTCTCCTCTTTCACCAGTGCAAAAATAAGAATTCACAAAGTTATGGACATTTCCAGTTAACTATCATCAGCTCCAAAAATATCCCAAAGATAGCACCATTAAATTAACAAAAAATGTCTCAACGGGAGAGGGACACCCTTCCCCATTAACCCCTCCCCCAGGACGGCACTTTTAAGTAGTGACAAAGAAAGGATCCCCATTGATGTTCACAAACGCAGGGCGCATAAAATAGGGGTGCAATTTACGCACAAATGGGAGTTAAACCGAGTTAGCATTTCGACATCGTCGGTGGTGCCCCCCAATCACCAGTTTGGCGGCGCCACTGGGAGTACCTCTAAATCAGAACGGGATTTGTTTACAATACAAATAGTTTTGTCAGAAATCTCACCACTATTTTGATCGACTAGGCCTTCTCAACATTTATTTTAAAACAACCAATATGACAACCTGGTTCAAAATTCGAAATTTCGGATTAAACTCTTATCCCCCTCCCAGTAATAATGCTCTATGTTTCTGCATATACACCATCTCTTCTGTATTAAAGGGCGAGTTTGCTTCTCCTGGAGACGTCCAAATCTCCCACCTTAATTACTTAAAGCCAGGCCCGTATGTAGCTTTTTCAGTGGTGGAGGGGGGGGGGGTTCGATTTTGCAGGGCTGTAGTCGAGTCCAATAAGCATGAGTCCAAGTCCGAGTCCAAGTCCATAAGTTCAAGTCCGAGTCCAAGTCCGAGGGGCCCGAGTGCAAGTCAAGTCCGAGGGGCTCGAGTCCAAGTCAAGTCCAAGTCCAAGTCCGAGTCCAAGTCGAAAATTGTAAAAAAAAGTATAGTGTTTTCTGGGTTTAGCTTTGAAAGCTTATTGCACTAAGCCCAATATGCTACTACAAAACTGATAAAAAATTAGAAAAAACACATGCCGAATTGAATGAAACTAAAGTAAAATGCTGATCAAAATATGCTCTCTGCACAACCATTTCATATATCCTTGGCTATAGCCACAGGGATCATACAGCTAGGGCCACTTTATCACAACTTCATCTAAACATATACAATGGGTTCATCTCGATCATCGTACCTCTTCCTGTTCATAAACATACCCATGAGAAACAACTATTCTGGATGTGTTCTTCTTATTTTTCTTTAATTTTCCTGTGAAATCCTTAGTCTATAATTTTTAAACAATTAGCAAACTAATTGGTAAAATGGAATCAGAATCTAAGTATGCACTATTTTTGATCAAATTTTACTCCTGATCATACTGTAATATGTAAAATACATAAAATAAAATAAAATGAACTAAAATAAAATACAATAAAACCAAATAAAGTAAAGTAACAATAAAATAAAATAACAATGAAATAACGACAAAACCATAAAATCAAATAAAATAAATAAAATAAACTAAAATAAAATAAAAAGTAAACTTAAATAAACTAAAATAAAATTAAACTAGGGCAGCAGCGCTGCAGTCACTCAACCCCTTTGATGTTATGGCCTGTCCAGTTTTAAATTAATTTTGAACACAATTGTTGTTCAGTTGTAAACAAACTCGTGTTAAGCTGCCCCGCTTGTGTAACAATGTTGACATAGCAATTGAATTTTGCAACTGGACTATGCCAGAGATATATCTTAGCTGAGTAGTCCTTTCCCCTATATCCAAGGTTCTCAAACTTTTTCTATCCACGGCCCCATTTTGATAAACGGAAATGTTTGGAGGGTTCCCAGACAGTGATTGCCGGCATGGGGGAGGGGTATAAAGGGCCGGGTACCCCTCTCCTTTTGAAATTTTTTGAATATTTGAGGGTGCTTAGATGCAAAATACTTTTAAAATAAATTTATGGTCAAGAATTTATGTTTAGAAATGCAGTTTTCCTGGGCCTCAAGTGCTGTTTTTCTAGGCCTGCAAGTATTGCTAGTCATACTTGGAAATTCTTACTTTCAAATAAGAATTTCCAAGTATGCACAACACAATTTGATATTGGTGAAAAATATAGTTCCCATTAAATTTTAATTTGAAAAAGATGAGTTGTCAGATACAAACTGGTTGGTCCTGCATGAGGTCATGAAAATATGAGTTTTCTTTGTCGGAGATGGCTGCACATGGCACTGTTTTTTTTTTTTTTTTTTTTTTTTTTTTGTCAAATTC
>WURT03093573.1:0-12636 GCA_009936505.3 Holothuria glaberrima
CATCAGTTTCTTGCACATCTACAAAGATAAAGTAGATTTTTAACAATACTGTTTCTTCTTCCACAGGGACCTGTAGGACCAATTGGACCAAGGGTAAGTTTCTGACAAAGGTTATACAAAAAGGATTTGAAAAATGTATATGACATGACTTGCACTTAACTGTTACAATGTGAGACAGACAGTAGGGGGAAGTATCATGGGGGGGGTGTATGTGCATACTGATGTACCCATTTTCAATATTGCCCCCCTCCCACACCCTCTTCTTGCACATTTTAACTTCAGCAACATTTAAGATTTGTAAGCCTCCTTTCCTGCCCTTTCCCTCTTAGCCAGAAATATTTTGGCATATTTCTGTTCACCCCACAAAGAAGGAAGAAGCTTGGTATCTGCAACTGTAGTCAACACAAGAAGGGGTTCATGGGAAAGATTCTGTTTACAGAAAACATATGATGGCAGAAAGATTAGCTGTGCATTGTTCCTTGAGCTATTAAACAATAGACCTCCCTTAAGAAATTATACTGGCTACACCCCTTCCTTTACAAATTTTGAATATTTGTGTCTGGAAGGCTTCAGAGGAATTTATTTTGAATACTACATTCAAATCCCCTGGGGGTCCCCTGATTTTGTTAATGTCAAATGTTTGACCTACAAAATATCTGTTAAATGGTGGGGTGATATTTGTGGTTAGTAATTTGTAATTATTTTGAGAGGATCTCCAGTCTAGAATTTCATTTTGTCAGATATAGGACAGATACCATCTGTTTATTAGTAGGGCCAGGTTAAGTGGCAGGGAGGCTTTTTGAAAGGCAACCTCACTTAAAGGCATGTTTCACTCTATAAAATCTTCTTGAAGAGTATCTTGTTTGAAAATCAAATCTCTTTCTGATCTTCACCCAATACACCAAGACTGCATCAGTTAACATACTGCTATATTTGTGAGTTCTGTTGATTGCAACAGAAGGGGGATGGCTACGGACAATGGATCCGGAGTAGGATAAAAGGAAATAACAGAGGCAGAAATAGTCAAAGCCCTGATGACAAATGTTTATTGTGCATCAAATAAACCTTGAGATAGATAAATTCATTGAAATACACAAAATTGAGGATGGTATACAAAACAGAGAAAGCTTTTTTTCTCATCAAAAATATATTAAAATTATAAAATTTCGAGGAAAAAGCATACATTCATTGAAGAAATCTCTCCAAAGTGAGTGGAAGGCATGAAATGAGAACAGATCAGTTGGAGGGAGTTAGCTTTGTAGTTGATAGGTCCCTGGATGAAATCCTAGTGGAGCCACCTGGAAATTTTCCAGTGACTCAGTATGACATACTGATCTAATTTCTCAAGGTGAGACATGGAGCTCAACTTGAAAATAGATCCAACTCTTCAAGTTGATGATGGTTAGAAAAAAGTAGGTTATTGTTTAGTAGGCTTTTGGAAGTTAGAGAGAAAAGTATGTATAAAGTTAAATCTACTGCAGAAAAAGATGGCTTATCATCTTTCAGAAATTTTTAGATATTTGTAATGCTCTAACTGTCTGTGATCTCAGAAGAGGTAAAAAAAGTCCTCAATGAAAGGAAAGATTGGTCATGAAAACCTTTCATTTATTAAACGGTATGTTTACATTTGGAGAAAGCAACTATTTGTAGGATTGACAGTTATACATGGACACTTCTAAATAATTTGAATTTATGGTTTATGGTGTGAACACTAACTATTATTGTGAAGTTTTTTGACAGATCTATAAATTTTAGTTTGTTTGGACACTAGAGAAAAATATGTTGAAGAAATGTCCTTGTTACAGGCCCGTATTCATAACATCACTGACCTAAGTTCAACAAGGTAGCTTTCTTTGTTTCTCCTGTAATTGGGTGAGATAAACATATCTGAGAAAAACCAGTAGAAATAATTTAACTTGTACATTGATTTGTGTCAGTCAGTTGTGATTTATGACAAGAAAACTTTCCATTTCTAACTACTTTTAAGATCTTGACATTATCATACTCTTCACTCTTAGTTATAAGGCAAAGAAGGGTGAATGGGGAGTGGTAGCTGCTGATAGGAACGTGGCTCTTATAAAATTGTAATTTGATTGTTAGGTTGATATCAGTTTTTTGTTACATGTGGGGATTTTCCATGTTACAGCATCATTTGCCCCTTATAAACTTGAAGGTTGTTTTCAATCAAAGTATTTGCTAGTTTGGAGGAAAATTTCAGTAAACTTTTTAGGGAAAAAATTTTCACCACCAGTACCTCCCCCTCCCCCCCTCCATTGAAGGTAGTTGTCCTATAAACTTCTGCTTTTAGGAATGCAGGGCAAAATGAATCACACATCATCGGTCTATTGCATTTATAGTAGAAAGTACTAATCTACATTGCCTCTCTTTTACTTCCTATTTACATATGTACAGTAGTGTTGCGCATATGAAAATAGGAAGTAAGTA
This sequence comes from Holothuria glaberrima, assembly GCA_009936505.3. Lineage (NCBI taxonomy): Eukaryota > Metazoa > Echinodermata > Holothuroidea > Aspidochirotida > Holothuriidae > Holothuria > Holothuria glaberrima. The sequence continues at coordinate 2,446 of WURT03093573.1, forward strand.
TCGGTGTTCATAGTTTCCTAAACTTAGGAGTTTTGTGGATTTTGACTGAAGCTAGAGCATGAGTTAAACTTGGAACAACAGAAAAATCCTGCAAAAGCTTCCATGTTTCCTTTACACATATGTATTATGTTTGATAATGTTAACATTACATTTAATATAAAGGCAGATCTTGGGTCATCTTGCAAAAATTTAACATTTAAGTGACAAAATCATCGCTACAGGAATTAGCATAGTACAGTATGCCTATTCAAATGGGGGACTGCATTTTCCCTGTGGGCAATGCTGGTTATTTATATGGTGGTAAACCACTCTGAATTATTAGCAAAACTGAAATGATTTGCAAGAATTCTGGATAGAGAAAATGCAAAGTTGATCTTCTTTATTGTAATTGGTGGGTGTAATTAGTAAATATGTTGAGGTGATCACATGATTATATTATCCTAGTACTGCAGTGTATTAGACATTAAATCACTGGGATCTAGGACGGGAAGTAATGGGCTTGGTATTATGAGGGAACAAAATCTGGGACAATTTATCAAGTTGTTACAAACAAAAATATTGGTGAAAGTTGAGATCAAGTACTGACTACCTAGTATTTTCATATTTTTGTATAAATTGGTGAACTCTTCTCTTGCAACCTGCAAGGTAGTTTTTTTTTTTCAACAGAAACTAAAATTTTGTTTCTGAAAACTATTATGATTCCGAACCCATGATAGCACTGCATTACACACAGGTAGTGAATTACTGCACTAACCTATCTTTTGGGACAAAAGCTAAAAAAGTAAAATTCCTTTTTTTTCCCCTAACAAATGTCTTTCATGATTTTGCTTTCACAAAAATTACATATCAATGGTTAATCTAGTAAAGTTTGCCTGAGAACCAAACAACATTTAGCAAAACAGGGTATGTTTATTGACACTGGGGCAACTGCATTTGCACTTAAAAAATTTTTGTGTGGACCATAGTGATGCTGCCTCTGTGTAGACTGTCTTGAGCCAGATTTCAGTCCTTTGCAATAATGGTTAAGAAGCAAAAAAGGTGGCATCAAGAGTATGGCAGCCGTTAAAAAGGTGAACCTGAGTTTATTAGTATTTTTATGTGACTTTAATGAGCCTTGATGGTACATCTGGTGTGGTCTGTGAGGGTTGAGGAAGAAACAAATCTGTGCATTTGTAAAGGACAAAGGGTTGGGATGAGACCTTCTGGTTTGAGCTGATGAAGTGCCTTGCTCTATTTGTGGTTTGGTTTGAAAAGAGTGGAAACAGTGTAAGCAGTAGGCTTGTGGCAACTCCACGATGTTTTCAAATGTATTTTCATGAATAAAGACTTTGATAATTTCCTTTGTTTACTGTGCAGGGTCCTCCAGGGAGAGAGCTTGATCCTGACACTCTAATGGACATATTTACAATAAAAGTAAGTCCAAATGTTGATTTATGGTTTTAAGCATTGAAACTGGATTTTGTGTTTCTCAGGCTCAGTTGTTACATGCAGTATATTATAAACCATGAACAGGAGACTGCTTGGAAAATTAATTTTAGTATGCTAACATTGTAAAGTCTTTGAAAAACTAGAATTAACAGTTTATACAATTCTTTTGACAAGATAACAGTTAAATCTTGATCATGTCACCATCATGCCAGCTATATTTGTTGATAATTTTTTTTCTGTGTATTCGTTTCTATTTAGAAACTTAAGTCTTTTAACAGATAGTACATGGTATTGCTCAGAAAGGATGAATTGTGAAAGTTTGTGCTAAATGGTTTCATGAGTATTCAATTATACATACTGGTCATGAATATTCATACTGATTCTTGCAGTTTCAAATTCCTCTTGTTTCCATGTTACTTGGAGGTGCTGAAAATAGTACAATAATATTTCAGGGTATATCTTGTGATGAAATTGAAATCTTTACCATCCCAGCAGGACTTTTGAGTGCCATCATCTGTTGTTTTTTTTTGTAAATCACAATTATCATATTGTAAGCCAGAAAAGGGAAGTTCTCAACTTATCTCACACTTACTCAAAATGTTCAAAATGTTCACCTATCATAGAATATGAGAGTTTTTAAAATTTGCAATCAATAGTTTTATTGTAGTTCAAATTCAGCTAATTACTATGAGTATTGGAACTTCACATCCAGTTTTTATTCTAGCTCAACCTCACTTTTGGCCTAATTTTGGATTTTGAGTTGTCATAGTCATAACAAATGTCTAATTTTACAGCTTTTGCCATGCCCTTGTTTTGTCAGACTGCAAGTCACTGCTTGTGAATGTGGACAAACTTATTTGCTTGCTCCATTCATTGTTTTTAAGACGTTTTGTTGCAACCAGACTGCCAGTATTCCTAATTTGTGGACTTAATTCTTTGTCAAAAAGAAACCTAGTAATGTCAAGAGTCTTTCACCTTCCCCATGTCCTCTTTTGGAGAATTCCATTAAAAAAAGTGTGGTGGCATAAAACTGCTTGCATTTAACCTAGATTGTTGAAATATATTTGTGTTTATGGTCGGTATTCATTTGTGGTTCAGAACTATAGCACAACCTGACCTAGGCACATTATTAGGTGAGACTTGCCAGGAGGTGTCAGGAAGAGTAGGAAAGGGGGTGGGGGAAGGGAGAGGGGGGATGAGAAGGGAGAGGGAGATGAGGAAGGGGGCCTGAACATTCTCCATCCTGCATAAACTCAGTGGTATCATTAGAATTTTGAAATGAGGTGAGGTTTGGGGTGGAAGTTAGCAGGGTGCTTTGCAGCTAAAGTTTGTAGGACCAAATTTTGTGTCAAACATTCACATTCTGAATTTGCACTCTGGTACCCCTTTTCTAGCCTGATCGATAGCTCTCATGCATCTATGGTACTTAACTCAAAGCTGTCATAAGACATTTGAACTACTGATAGGGTGAGGACTGGGGTTCAATGAAGAGGTCACCCTGGGGCTAAAATTGATAGGACCCAAGTGTAGTTTCGAATGTTTGCAACCTGATTTGTGGGTTGGCACCCCTGTTCAGGGCTGATTTAAAAAGAACTGCCAGCATGATCCCAGCATGATGTGATTTGATGATATTCTTCCCTCTACAGGTTTTAACAAATTTGACTAACATCACTGTGAAGTTAAGTAGAGTTTGTCTACTTTTACGTTTGATGTGTTTTAGTTTTAAAGCCTTTCTGCCCAGAGATGCATGTTTTCTCTACCTGCCATTTCCTCACTCCCAACATTTTGCCACTCTCTTCAGTCAGTTTGATCCTAGATCCTAACAGTGTTTCTCAAGTTGTTTCCAGCTTCTGCCTCTTCTCTTTCTCTATAAATAAATTTTTAACATGTTACAAGTTAACAAAATTAAAATTCTCAATATTATGTGCTCTAAAAACACTGCAAAGAATTAACTGGACTAATGTTTTGGATACATGTTGTTTGCTTCAAATGTTAACCTAAAGAAAACTGCTTTTAAGTAAGCAGTTGCTACACTTTTGAAAACTAATTCCTTAAAGGTATTCACATCCAAGGATAGGCATATGAAGGTAGCAGGGGGGGGGGGCTGGACAGACCCAAATTATGGGGGGCTGGACAGACCCAAATTATTTGAAAACCCAAAAATTTGGCTTAGTTTCAGCAAAAAAAAAAAAAAAAAATAATTGTCTCCTCAATCCAAATGGCCCCATTGTCTTATACATCTAATACAGAACTTAACCTACTAAATTATGCTAATATTAATAGCCAGTTTACACAGGTTATTTTGTATTTACATTTCTGAACAAAAACAAGTAATAATAGTGAAGGAGGCTGCATCCACAATTTTCCTGGTTTAAAAGATTATTAAAGTTGCACAATGCAAACATTGACATTCAAAGAATCTACAACTCCTTGTAGATACCTAATACTTCCTTGTTTAAGGCAAACTTTATCACCCTACATCTGATATTTAGGTACTAATTCGGTAAACAGTGTAATCCGGCATTGAGAGGTTCAACGTTATTGAGGTAAAGATAAGGTGTATGCGCTGAATACAACCATTGAAACTAGGACAAGTGTAAAATATTTAATCAGTACATAGCGTTATCAAAGAACTGAAACTCTGTTAAGTACTCGGGAAGAGGAAATTGGATTCATCTTGTAAATACTCTTTTAGCTTTACATCCTGTTTCAAGACAGTCATGGTATTGTTGTGAGGATTGCTGCAAGGCTAGTTCCTATCAAGAAAAGAGGACTGATTGTTTACCAATTCCTGTCTCGCAATTTCCTTTTGGTATCCCCATCCATGTGTGTTTTCGTCCCTCAGAATTCTTAGCAAACAATGTGTTATTTCTCTCCCTAATCCTATCCTTTTTCTTTCCTTTCTTGTTCGTGTTGAACAGCAGTGGCACATACTAAAATCACAGTCACATGCACAGAGATTGAGAGGTGGGGGAGGCTGGGGTTTAGATAGGGACCTTTTACCTCCTTACCTTTTTGCTCTTTTTCTATAGTCTTTTAGCTTTGCTGAAGTTTCCAGATAGGTTTGAAGGATGAGAGTGAAATGTCGAAGGGTGTTTAGTTAAATACTGAAATGATATTTTTCTTGGCAAATGTTACTTTAGTTGATGTGATGTTCTAAACATTTACTGGGCTTTCTTGAATTCCTGTAGTAGACTTAAATGATATTTTTGGGATTTGTTGTACTTTAATTTTTTGCATAATAATTTTTATAATAATTTTTGCATAGTAAGTGATTAATTCTAACAAGTTTGTACTTCAAACTGATTAAATTTATAGTGTACTAATCATATAATGCAAAACTAAAGAGAAAAAAAATAATAGAACTCTCACTCATGTCTAAAGATCACCTCAGTAATATATTTAGTACAGATTAACATCTTTTATGCAAATTCCCCTGATATTGAACAAATTTGACATGCTTTTTTGATCTTGTGAACAATATTAGCCTTTCTCTTGGATCTGAGTAGTTACTTAGAATTCAGCTTAGATCCATCCTAAGATGAGGTAGATATTTCCTTAACTTTCTTCCCCCACCCATCCCCACCTCAGAAAGGTATACCAAGACATTAACAGATAAACTACCCTAAGCAGCCAGAAGAAGTTTGTCAAAATTGCAAATTCCCTACGTAGTTTGCCCTGGACCAAAATCCAACTGCTTAGGTTAGTCAACTTTGCCAGAAAACACACTGGGAGGGACACATTGAAGGTCTGTATCTGGAAATTGTCACTGTTTAAATAAAAATTGGGGGAAGGGGATGGGGTTCGATAGTAAAAATTTCAAGGTTCCTTACCAATGTCATCCATGATGTCCCTATGGCAAGGACCCTAATGGCCCAGCTGCCTAGATCTCCTTTAATAGTTTAAATCACTTTGTCATTAAGTTTTTGACTTCCTTTTGTTGTGAAAATTTTGTTCTTTGTCTGTTTAAAGTTTTGTTCTTCCATTTTTCATCACCATCACCTTTTGTGCAGTAGCTGTCTTGTTTAATACGTGTGCAAAATTGTTGTGGATCTCTGAAATGTAATAAACTCAGAAATGATTCTTTCTCATGACAGTTGAGCAAGTTTGTGTAAAAAGACAACTTCTTGAAGATGCTATCTTCAAAATTAGTGGCACAGAAAGATGTTCAATGATAGGAAAGATGCTTTCAGAAAGACACATTTTCACATATTCAAACACTCGTTAATAAATATGGAGTCACATCGATCTTACATTGTTATATCATGGCACTTTGATCTGTAATGTTTTTTGTTTTTTTTTTGCAGTATAATCAGTCTGCAGTGTAAAATGTCATATTTTCAGAAAGTAGTGGAAATACTCAGCTGGCTTTAGTCAATATTTTTTTGAAATGAAAATGATCTTTATTTGAAATTTCTTTATTTTGTTTACAACAGGGGGAGCCTGGTGCTGCTGGTCCACCAGGAGAAAAGGTAAATATGGTTCCCTCTGTCCTGAACCCGCTCCATCAGTCAAAGATTTATGGATAATATTTTAAATTTGAAGCCTTTCCCTCCATTTCATTGGCATTAACTCCCAAGTTTGAGCACAATCTATTTTTAGGCTCATTGAAACTGAAAAAACGTTGACAATTTTCTTGGGTAATAGAGGTCTTTTCTGGGCTGGGTTAGTAGCAGTGAGTACATATATAGGTTCATTGATCGATATACGGAGTATGTTGGTCCAAAAACCTAAATAGGCAACCAAATTACCTGAATTATACATATTTATTGAACTTTTGGCCTACCATATCTTCTGTTTTTGTCATCAGTAGGGAGGTAACATACTTAAAGAGTTTGTGGCTACTTGAACAATTTCAAGGTGAAAGTTAATATAGTTTGGGAATATTTGGGGATATTTGTCCAAACAGCTGTCAGCACTGTAGCTTTGAACTTAATTGACGTCAATAAGTGCTCAATAAAGGTGATATTACAGGGAAATTTTGGGGCAGACATGTTAAATGACCTGATTTCATCATTTCTATAAAATTTTGACATTTGGAAAATCATTTGAACACCTTTTCAAATTGACATGCACTGTTAGTTTTGAGGTAGTGGTATATGTCAGAGGGTAGTTAGCATAACTCCCTTGATAACTAAAACTTTTGGGTTTCTAAGTGGGTGGCCAGTCACTCAGATTTATCACTGTTTTAGACCTGGAAGTCTGTCTGAACAATTTAAAAATGAAGTAAAACATTGTCCAGTGGGATTAATGATTGACAGAGATTAAGGAAAGGAGGTCATTGTCATAAAGGTCAGGTTTAATAGGTAGGGCTTCTAGTGATGCACAGATGTAGAGTATAACCACAGAATGGTCAAGCTGAGGGGTCAGTGGTTGGTTAGCTTTTATATTTCATCAAAGAGAAAGAGTATTGTCCAGAATGGCTTGTTCTCATTGTTTTCTAAAAGACAGTAGGCCATGATAGAATGATGGACAGATACCGAAAGGAAGTTATCTTTTAATAGTATAGAAGTTATATAAAGTAAATGAGGTTATGCTTAGAGACTGGAAAAATTAGATTTTGAGTGCAAATGTGACTTAAGATTTATCATGTTTTTTAAAGGGTGATCGTGGAGAACGAGGTTTAGCAGGTCTTCGTGGTCCTGCTGGTTTGACTGGTGCTCCTGGAATCAATGGAAGCACAGGGCCACCTGGTCCACCTGGTGCTGATGGCCCACCTGGGCCAATTGGTCCAAAGGGTTTGATGGGAATACATGGAAAACATGGTCACCCAGGAGAACCTGGGCCACCTGGCTTAAATGGCACAGAGGGAAAAGATGGGACTGATGGTTTGCCAGGTAGACCAGGTCCTCCAGGATATGACGGACTTGATGGTGAACCAGGTCCAAAAGGAGAGAAGGTATGGTGCATCAAGAAAGGTCCACGTAGGGTATAGCAATTATAATTTTGAAATGAATGATGTTACACTTGTAGCAATACAATCATTAAGTCATTAACCAGATAACTTTAAATTGGCTAAAACAATGTAAAAGTGTAGCTGGCAACTGCTTGTTGAAGGTGCTCAATTTAATTATTAATTGGGGATATTTGGTTATGACCATACACAAATATCTGGTCAATGATGAGCCAGTTCAGAGTTAGTGTTGTATGCCTAGGGGTCAAGGCACATAAGAGTGTCCTGATCTGAGAGTGTGTGAACATTACTATTGGGGCACATAAAGCAGGTAGACAAGCCTACTCACAGCGTGTGACTGATGACCATGTTCTATGACCCCTTTCCTATGACCAAAGGAGATTGTACTTGCATAGTAAGAAGATCTAGCTAATTTTATGTTTAAAGACAAGCCTACATAATTGTGAACAATGTCCGACAATGTCCAATACAAATGGCTAAATCATCTTCTGTGTGACAAGTTCAGCTGTAAGATTATGGCAAGCTTCAAAGCAGACTAGTACAATACCATGAGTACGAGTACGAGGGCAGTATCAGTGTTGAGAGTACAAGTATGAGCACATGTCCTTTTTCATGAGTACAAGTACAAAATTTTGCATTAGCCCCTATGCAAAGCTTTCAAAATCTGTGATTACGAGTAGAAGTACAAATTCTCATGATTACGAGTAGTTTGTGCAAACCCATGGACACGAGTATGTACTCACAATAAGTCTGCTCCAAAGGCACATCACTTTTATGCAAATACGCCTTCTATATGAAAGCCCATTTTGTCATTTTGTATCTTCTTTTTCTTCCTTTTTGCTTCTTTTGTTTCCTTTGTTTCATGGTCACTAGCTTTGATGAACAGTAATGTTTTTTCTAGTGTCCATCATACGTATGCAAACTATTTCTGACGAATTTAATTTTGTTGATGAATATGTACATATGAGAAATGAATTGAATTGAATTGATATGACTGTGAGTAGTACACTGACTTCTTTCAAATTTATTATTTTGCTATGTACGAGTTCTGCTATGACCTGTACTTTCTTCTTTATTTTTATAGGGTGAGCCAGGCATCACCGGTTTGCAGGTAGGTCTTTCATGTGTATCCTATGTTGCTTAGATCAGTGAATTTCATTTGTGATGTCCCTAGATGAATTAAGTACAAATATTTAGGTTTGGTATGGTGTTTGTGTAAAATAATGTGCTAATGATGTTCCTGACATTATCATCAACAGTTATATTTACAACACAGATTGATTTTAATACTAAACATTTCTGAAAGAAGTGAATTGTGATCTGTGATTTATTGTTGGTTTCATTGCAGTGGGATTCTTATTTGTACCATATGTGTCTAGTCTGTAAGAAGTGTGGGTGTATTTTAAGGAATTTTGTTCCTTTCTCATCTTTACAGGGTCCTCCTGGTGAACCAGGCCCTCAGGTAAGATTGATAACTTCATGTAATATTTTGAGATTCTTCCGTAATTCATCCAAAGTCTTGTTTGCTTTAATGTATTCATGCCTTTTAGTTGTATTTTCCCCTGGCAAATTCAAGTGAACTGAGAGACAGGTAGAAGTGGAGATCTATACCAAAGAAAAGTTCATTTCTGCAAAAATCTGGACAACAGGTTAATACTCAATAATTAGAGGCAAATAATGAACAGTAAAATTGTGCTGTAAATTTAAGGCTAGGCTATTGTCTTGGCAACATTTTTGGTAAAACATACATAAGTCACCCACTTCAAGCATTGTTTAATACAATACTGTCAAAAACTGGACCAAAACTCAGAGCCTTGCAGATTGACAAACAGCGCTATTAAATCCTGTTTGTGTGATACACAAAGAACAGGTACAGCTGTCACCTTCTGGTTTTCTTCCATAGTTATGAAGAAATAAGAGTCATGCTTTTATGGTCTTAATTGTTAATTGACAGACATTGGGGTATAGGACCATTTGGATATTGGAGGGGGTAGGGGAGCACAATTTGTGTGCCTGAATCTCTAAACCATTTTGGAAGTTTGCCGGAATTTCTACACATTCTGCCTGTAGTTTGGGGTTTTTCCAAAATTTGGTGGGGGTTACAGTGCCCCCTCCCCTCCCCGCCTCATATGCATATGTGGACAAAACATACTTTAAGAAAGAAGCTGCCAAGTAATTTTTCCGTTGGTGTGTCCTCAGGTATGTGTAGAGTCTGTTGGTATTAAATCCCATTGAACAAAGTGATTTTTTTTAAATTATTAAATTTGAAATGAAGCAGCTACTTTGCTTAATTTTGTTTTTATAGTGCTCTCTATATTTCCATTGTTTGTAGGGTCCCAAGGGAGGTCATGGCAGACATGGTACGGCAGGTGAACAGGTGAGTGATAATATATGTAGTGAAAGTGACCAATTCAACGAGTTTCAGAAAGCTAAATTGACTCAGAAACCAAAAGAGTAGATTTTGAATAAAGTGGGTTTTAGCTGGATGTGATTTTGAGCTCCTAATGTAATAAGACAAGACACATGAACTTTGCATGGGTACAGTTGTTTTGTAATATGCATTGTGTGCTGGAAAGATATGAACAGAAGAGCTTGCAGCATGCCAATGAATTTAATGTATTGATTTGTTGCGTGGTGCTATTGTATTTCTTGACAGGGCCCTGCTGGTGAGAGGGGAGAACCAGGACCCCCTGGCTGGGATGGATTAAATGGTACAGATGGTATTCCTGGGCTACCAGGTATTCAAGGACCACCAGGAAGCATTGGGCCTATGGTAGGAATGTTACTCTGTTTCACTAGTGTTATGTATAGTTACGTTGTTGTCTTGCCACCAAAGAGTTGTCAATTAT
>WURT03093584.1:0-12636 GCA_009936505.3 Holothuria glaberrima
ACTCGTCACAAAAATAGTAGATGTCAACTCAATGAGCCGCTTTAAAGTAATTAGATTTGTGTATTCTGGTATATATATATAAGCATTCGTTGTGTATATATTTGGTTGATAAGGGCACCAAGGCCAAGGTTGCCTTGAAAAGTATACCATTTTGTAGGGTACCAAGGCCATGGCCTTTGAGGCTTTCATTTATTTCTAGCACTGAGTGTGATTACAGCTTGCAAAGTCCTAGTCAATGTCCACTTTGCAGTGCCAGTATGTCCCTTCCACTTCCAACCCCCTAACCATCACCACCCCCCACCCCCAGCTGCTACTCAAGAAGCTTCCACAACATATAAAGTATGCCCGCCGCAGAACCAATTATAACAGCCCCTACAAGTTATATTAATTGCTCTAACCAATGCTCTAACAACATTTGCTGGTCCCCAATGAGTGACACATTCCACACAGCAATCGTCTGGATGTTGGTGACAGAGTAGCCACGAAATTCTCACTCCCAACAAAAACATGAACAGTTGCCAAGCTAGTGAATAGAATCCACGTGATTAATGACCTCTTCAGATTTTGTATAATTTACACATCTGTAGCTCAACCTATCACATACATACGTATGTACCTTTATTGGCAAGTACTTTATCATACAGTACTTGTTCTAGATTTCCGGGCGACATGTAATTTGAGAAAATAAAATTGGAAGCTACAATTAGAGAAAGAACATGTCACAAAAGAGAAAGTTTCTTTTTTTTTTTTTGGCCTCGTTTATTGATTGGTATATTGTACCACACATTCATAGTGTACTGTATATGCAACCCTCAACAGACAGACAGACTGGCTCATTTTACAAAATCCCAAAAGTGCCCATAGTTTGTTTTGCAAAGATGAAAGTAATCCATTAGCAATGGAATGTTCCCATTAAATCAATTATGATACCCCTGGTCTCAAATGTCTTCAACCTGCTATAACTGCCTCATGATAGTTCCCTGTCCTCCATCACTAGAGAGGTTGTATTTATGTGATTGTCTTTCCTGATAGTAATGGTACTTTAAAATTGGTTTGTGAATTAAAAAGAGCCTGTTCAACCTTTGAGTGAAACATACTGTACCTCATATCCTAGAATTTCAACTGCCCTTATTTGTTCCTAGGTAATCTGTAGTATCTCATGGCTGCTTCAATAAATTACGACGTTTTAGGAGGAGATTTGGATCAACAAGGCTGTTAGCGATATTACCTGTCTATTACCATGGAGTTGCTACTTCAACACAAGCATGTCAGCAATCTAAAAGAATTCATTGCAAAGCTTTTCAACTTGAAGATCAGATGATGTAGCAGACATGTGAATTAAGAAGTGAGGGTGGGGCCAGATGAGAAGGCAAATCTTAGGACAATTGAGGTCCAGTAATGCTAAATGTGAAGGGTATTGTATAAAATTTTGGTGGAGGAAAAAAGCTTGAAAAAGTAAAGAAGCCAGTACAAAAACAGGTACTAATAGATTAACCTGCTTTTGTTTCTTTTTTCTTTAAATGTTCATATGACCTTTCACTGGCTCCATTTTAACTGTCTACCAGTTGCCTATGACATCCAAAATTTGTGATGGACAAAGTCACTTGTTAGACACATCCAACCCAGAGCAATTAATATGTAACTCCTTCACCCACTGTATTACCTAGCAATAAAAAATAGCTCAGTAGAAGGGAGCCCTGTTGAGAAAGGTGCCCTCAATTCTTTGCTTTGATTTGAAAATTCAGGCCCCATTTTGGTATCCTTTAATTAGGACTGCAATATATACCACAAACCAATGGAAAGGTTTCGTCACTGTAGTGTATGCAGTCAGCAGCGTTATAACCCAAGCCCATCCAGATGTATGCAACATTATGAAGGTGAATGACATGATGAAACAGCCTTCATAGCAGGCCATGGACCTCTTACATACACCAGTGATATCTTGATTACTTTGTGAAACCATCAAGGCGTGAACAAACCAACCTCCTCTCTGCAGGGTTTTAAGTAATCTGCCTACTTGCGACTCCCACAGCTTAATGCATTGTTTAATAAATTCCCCAGTGCTTTCCAGCTGTTATTTAATTCATCAAATTGCATCAGTGTCAAACACACAAGCGTGCCGACAAACTTATACCATGTTTAGGCCCTGCAGACATTTATACATCTCTGTAAAGACGACTGTACCTTATCTCAAACTATATAGCACCAACAAAACGATAAAAACATATGACCAAAAAACAGATAATGGAACACTATTAACATCGTATTCTCTGTAGGGCATAAGATACCTTAAGTGTGTTTTCCAATGAGAGTATGATGAGATTTTAGCAATCTTGAAAGTTACAGTACTGTACGTTACTCAGGCAAACTGGATGGTACGGGGAGTCATGTGCCAAGTTTTTTGGATGGCTGGTTTGAGTTTCCTTAGGACTGTACATTTTCTATTTTTATCTCTGAGGATGAGTTTTGTAATCGTGCAGAGACAGAAGAAAAACTCACAAATCTGAGAAGCAAGCTCTTACTGCAGTTGGGAAGCTTTGGTATTTGGGATTAAGGGCAATGGAAGCCAAGTTAAGCTTTTTTTGCACATAAAACATATAAAAAAATTTAGGAAATTTGACTAGCTGGCTGGAAAATGAACATTTTTCCAGCCCTGCAGATTGTTATACAAGATGCAATGGAAATATTATTTCTGTTGATGGGGTTTCATTCGTACAGAGTACAGTACTACAGTACATGTACAGACTAGTAAAATATTTATGAATGTTATCCAACATTCTTTGGGGCTACACAGGAGACAAGCTGGGATCTGAAGTAGTGGAACAGTATACTGTACCTGTCTACAGTACCTTCATTGTACAAATTTAACTAAACACTTTTACATACAGTATGTCTGACATTTTCAGCCAACTGATCAATGTTTACTTCACTTTACACATTTTCTTCATGTCACTACAACGGTCAGATAAATGGAGATGACCATCTGGCGAGTTTTACAGTACTTACAACATCAATGTTGTGTGTTTACAGTACAATAGAAATGAAACAGGATGTTACAAGAACATATATGATATTACGTTTTCTCTATAAAATATCTTGTACTTTCTTCTTCTATGCTGGTTTAAATAGTGTTGGAAGATCATGATGTCTAAACAGCAGAAACTGAATAATATTGCAGTTTCTGACATTACAGTATCTGATAACAAATAGTGTTTGTGTTACGTCTCAATGAAGGAGTTTAGAGCTTTTCAAAGAGGAAATTCTGGTATTTGCAGAAAAATTTGGCTTTTGTTGGAAATTCAAGCTCTCTCCTTCAGGCAGAGCTTTTTTCCAGTCCTCTCATATCACTAACAAAATTATAAAACCTCTGGCAAGTGATTAAGAATTTAAGAGGTAATTAATGACAAAGAAATGCTAACACTATGCAGCATTCCACATCACTATCACCAGCGCTGCACCCGCGTGGATAAAGGCAGTGGCATTTCAAGCAAAGAGGCTTAGCAATCGGGAGAAGCGGGGTTCCATCACTGGCCAGGTCAAAGTAACGTGGTTTTTCATCCAAGAGCAGATTAACAGTTTTCCTATCTGAACTGGCCTTTCAAAAGAAAAAAAGCAACTTTGATCTAAATTGTTGAGTTGGTTAGCCACCTTATGTGAAGTTGTAATTCAAAAGCCATACAGTAGGCTTCTTCCACATTTATAGTCACTTCGCGCTGCTCTTCAAGGCCTGAATTATTATCTTTGCATAGGCAATGAGTTTATCAGGTTACTGTCAACCTTTGAAGAAGTATATATCTTGAGAACCGTAATAGATACTGAAATACAGTAATTCTAATGGATCTTATGGGGGATATATAACTCTTTTAACTGCCAATTATCTAGAGCACCAATGGTTCAGAAGCTCATACCTTCAACCCAGGGTCCCTGGGTTCTTGTCTTTACTAGTACAAGCTTCATATGACTATGACTTATGACATGGGACTTGGGACAATACTCCCAGAAAAAAAATAAGCATACGCATCATTATGACAGGCAGTCAACTCTGTATATAACATTAAGGGGAGGAGGGGTAAACCATTTTGCAAAATATCACAGAATGGGCCCTATGGCTCAATTGGGCCTCGGACCCAAAATTTCTGTACACTCCAAAGGTACCACTAACTGAGTATCATTATGACAAACCATCAACATTGTACAAGAGAATCTGCATTTGAAGAAGCATTTTTGTAGATTTTCATAAAATGGGCCATAGGGCCCACATGGGACCTTTGACTAAAACTTCCAGAATGCCATAAACAGGTCACTTACCAAGCAACATTATGACAGGCCATCAACTCTGTTTAACATTGAATGGAGGAAAAGTTAATCACTTTGCAATATATCACAGAATGGGCCCTATGGTCCATCTTGTGCCTTAGACCCAAAATTCCTGAACATCCTGAAGGTACCACTACCCTAGTATCATTACAACAAACTATCAACATTGTAAATGAGAATCTGTAGGAGGAAAAGCGTTCTGCAGAATTTCATAAAATGGGCAACAGGGCCCACATGGGACCGTCGACCAAAAATTCCTGAAAACCCCAAATGGCCCACCCCCATCAAGGAACATTGTATCCAAGTTTCAAACAAATCCATCAAAGCTTGTGGGAGGAGGTGCATTCTGAACAATTGTGGACAGATAGAAAGATAAAGTGACGCAGGATTACAATCGCTCACACTGGTACTGAAGCATGCTGGTATGAGCTAATAAGAGCTCTTTCTGGTGGCATGTCACCATAATGTTTTACATTTTTAATTGTTGGTTGGATTTCTAAGTCTCATATCCATCATCTTTACTCAAGTCCAAAGAGAACTTTTAGCACAGTTTCCACTAAACTTTATGGTTCCTGCAGACTTAAGCCACAAAAATAAACACTGGCAATATGGCCTCATTGTGGCCCAGTAAAGTAAATGTAGTCATGCTTCCCTTTGATGAAAGGAAATGCAGTGACTGGAGAGGAAGTGACACTGCACTGTGATGATGGGAACCACGTGTTTATGAAGAGGTGGTCAGTATATGGGATACTGGGACTGATAAGACCATGAAAGTACAGGTATTACCCCAACAGTGTTAAAAAGAAACCCAAGTTCCACCAATTCCAAGCTTACTGTACATGCACACTGTACACTGTGGATATGTATCTGATGGGCCACTGTACTGGCCATTTATTAGTAAACCACCGTAAAATGTGCTATTTGACAACTAAGACTGTAGCTTGGATTATAGAATAGAGTTTTGGCATTTTAGGCCACAGTAAAAATGCCACTGACAAAAATGACACTAATGTTTTGAAAAGGCCTAGGCTATTGAGGAGGTAGTATTTAAATTCACTTTTGTGAGTATATACAGGCATTTTAAAGCAGTTTCTCCAATGCAACAACATAACCATGTATGCAAATTCCATAGTCATTAAAATTATGAAAACTTAAGATGACGAGATGGCATCATACAGTAGATACTGTATGGTTTCCTCTTTCCACATCACATATACTGTACATCTACTGTACAGTCAGTACACACAGTTCATTCAGACAAGTCCTGTTTAAAATGTACTCTACAGGTACATGCATTATGTCCAAAATGTATTATCCAAAGCTGCCATTTTCTTGGATAGGTTTGGCAAGAATTGGTTTTGTGTGTCACAAAGGGCATTGCCATTTCTTGAACAGACATAGACAGGAATTGTGGTCATCTTCAAACCACACATCAGTTCTAACTTTGTGCATCAAAGTTGACCAGTGGCTGATCCATGCATGACTTCCTGTCTATCAAGTCTTCTGATTGCTACAGGTATACACTTCCATTCTTTTTTTTCCCCCTTTGGAAACCATTTTCCTCTCAAGTTCTCAAGTTGTATCAGTCTGTATTGTTCTGAACTTCAAGTTTACCCAGACGGAAGTAAACTTTTAAAAGTCTGCAAATTTGACACTTTGCCAGGAGGCTACATTATGCAATGTGTTTTTACTCACAAAGTGTAACCTAAAGATTCCATTGACACTGGGCCTTCTAGCCAGAGCAAAGGCATACTTCCTTCTTGTGTAGCATGGTGTTCATTGTCTCATCATCATATTGTGGTACTATACTATTCAATCCCGTAACTTCAATACTGTAAGGTTTCTGTGACCAGAAATTGTTTCCATATTGACCAGTTGACCTTCTACAGTACCTCAACTGGAAGCATTCATTCTGCAAGGTACATCCTATACAGTACTAAGTATATTGAACTTTTTAAATTACTTTGGACAGAAACTTCCCATATGGAACCTTCAAAACAAAATAACAATGGATTTAACACTTTTCCCTGAGGGATCTAGAGCACTGAGTATAATTTTTAATGACAAACTACTCCCTGCACTATAGTGTAACTGCTGCTACAGTATACTGTCCCAGCAGCACCAATCAGGCCTGGCCTACCATAGCTGTTACAGGAGGATCAAATTTCTGAGCATAAAATGAACAAGTTACCAGCCCCTGAGGGTGCTTCCTATACAAAACATTTGCTACTGTAGTAGTGATGCATCTCATCATATCTGAGACAGCCAAATCCTAATGGAGACAGCCAGATAAATGCAGAATGGCTTCTGAGCTAGATAACCACAAAATTGCTTGGGGTAGCTTTTCAAATGAAGTAAAAATCTGACATTGTTTATGAATTCAGAACTAGCCAATATTACAAATCGGACTTATCCCACTTAAATTGAACATAAATATTTTGCATGGCAGCAATTTGGGCGAACCTTTATAAAATGTCTGGACGGCACATGTGACAAAAGTGTGATGGAAGGCATACTGCACATAGCAAGTGAGGGTGCTTTTGCACTAGATCCGGATCTGATCGCCCGACGTTATCAGTATATCGAATTACATGTATGGCTTGATCCTGGTGCATTTACACTTGTCTCGTACCCTGATCCTCCTCCGTGCTTCAGCAGAAGTGGTTTTCACAAGGAATTACGAAATAGAAGTACACACACGTGCGCATCAAAATGTAAACAAAAAAATGAGAAAGCACAGGTGTAGGCTTATGCATAGACCAGTCGGTGGCATGTGCACATTTGAAAGTACTCTCTCGTTATGTTACAATGTAAGGTCACCATTGATCTCAGGTCACCACTGATCCTAGAGCATTTACACTACAAGTTTTGATCACCTGCATGGGGTGTGATCCTCCCCTCTTACCAGGATCAAAATAGGGCGATCAGATCCGGATCTGATCTGCATTTACACTACAAATTTGATCTCGAGCAGCGGATCTGACCCCGTGCAGGCGATCAGATCCAGATCTAGTGTAAAAGCACCCTGAGACTCCAGTATCTGAATCCTGGCTAAGGCCATGTTTCCACATTTACTCCAGGGAATAATTTATCCAGCATCACATCGCATTTTGCTATACAAGATGGACAATTTGCTACACAAATGCAAAATTGTGTAACAGATATTGTACACACAACATTAGGGTTTTTAATGATTTTCTGATTGATAAGCCCAGAAATCTCAAAATTGCTATGCAAATTTTGAACACTAAATTATTCCCTGTACTCTGAGTCCTACAAGCTTTTTGTACAGTAAACTACACTGCAGTCTCTCTTCTTCATTGTCTTTGTATTTACAGATCAAAATGTCTGACTGAACAAGAGATCGAATGTATAGACATAAATCAAAGATCAGCAAAATCTTTATCACTCAGAAGCCAGACAATCTTTATCCCATAGTGCCCCTCATTTAATAGTGCCATAACTGGTTTACTCTAAAAATATTTGACTTAAGGTGACACCTCACTCATGTACTGTACATAGTGCCCACAGGCTGCGTGGTAGAATTTCCTTCTGTAACTTCATGTATACATCCAAAACTTTAATTACAGAAGTGAGTAAAAATTCTTCATGATTTGTGTGCATGTTTTCAAAAATACATGTTGTAACATACCATGGTGTACACCAACTCTGAAGGGTTCAATGTATTAAAGGGAGAAGCCAGACGCCCCAAGTTTATTTTCAAAAATTTGCTAAATCTTACAGATCTAGTCTCATTTCTCTCACAAGTAGGCCTATTTTTCATTTTGTTCCTGTATAAAATCATTGCATATTGAAGGTAAACCATGGAGATATTCTGCATAAATTTAAGACATAAGTAACAAAAATATTGTAACATGATTAATAGAAGCCTTTCCTGAACTACTGTAGTGTAATGGGGTACACTTTTTCAAATTGGGGAGACTGCATTTTCACCTTCAATCATGCTTACAGTAAGTTGCACAATTTGCATGCATCTTCAATGTTTCTTGATTTCAAAAGAAGGCTCCCAATCATAGGAAGAGCATATGGTTCTGCTAAATGTACAAGGACAAGGGCAACAATGTGGATCAGACAGGCGCAGGTGGTCTAATCCCCATTAATGTAAGAAATAATATTGATTACTTCCATTACTTCCATTTCACCCAACAAAAGTGTATTACCAGACCTTACCTCCCAAAAGACTCAAAAGGGTTTAAGAACCCTTGCTGTTCACCAAGTCTGCCTTCAAGCTGCAAAGACAAGAAGAAAAAAATACATGAATCAAGGTCTGAGTCAGAAAACTAAAAACATTTTTAATTCACAAATATGAAACCCATTCAACACCCCTACTAGTACTACATCAGTAGAATACAGATGGATAAGTCTTTATTGGATATACAGTAAATTGACATCGGGGGGAGGTACAGATAAGAAAATTAAAGCCAGAAAATTTTATGCCAGAAAACTGTCTTGCTCTTCAAACTTAATGTAGTAGGCTTACAGTACTTCTAGTTATTGTGTAGCTTACAGTGTACACACTCTGGTGGTAAGTGTAGACCTATTTTAGTGATTACTGTAACCCTATATTAACTCTGGAATGTAGACTACATGGCAGATACTGTAATTCAAGAAATAAGAATGATCATTGATACACATTTTATTGCCAATGTTTTCTTTTTTTTTTACAAAGATATATATTCTTAAACTGTACGTAACAAGTATTTCATAAGAAAAGGGGAATTGTTTTTGAGAAATGCATCCTTTTGTTTAAATTGCATTGCCATCATGATATGTGGCCATATTGAGATCGTTCTAAGGTCTACAATAACATTGTTCGCTATAAAATAATAGCAAGCACCCTGTGTTTTGTGTAATTTCTGGTGTTGATCATCGCCCCAGCTCACAATCATAATACTGTACTGTATGAGAATATTAGGGTGCTTTTACACTAGATCCGGATCTGATCGCCCGATATTATCAGTATATCAAATTACATGAAAGGCTTGATCCTGGTGCATTTACACTTGTCGTTCTCTGATCCTCCTGCAGGCTTCAGCAGAAGTGATCTCCAAATGAATTACGAAATAGAAGCACACACTTCACCGTTGATCTCAGGTCACTGTTGATCCTAGAGCATTTACACTACAAATTTTGATGGCCAGCGCTGGGTCTGATCCTCCCCTCTTACCAGGATCAAAATCAGGTGATCAGATCCGGATCTGATCTGTATTCACACTACCAAATTTGATCTCGAGCAGTGGATCTGACTCCGGGCAGGCGATCAGATCCAGATCTAGGGAAAAGCACCCTTAGGGAAAATGGTTCATGAAACAATGCAGCACTAATGCTGCCTAATCTCATCATGGAAGTTCCACCACGGACTTCCATGCTGTTATTATATACAGTTACAGTGTTAAGTGAGACACAATGTTGTACGGCACATCGCCAAACTATACTTCTTCTTTTTGGATTGAATGACTGAGCAGTTCATTTCTACCAAATTAACTTCAACCAACTATACTGATTAACCTTTGCAAGAAGTAAATGGCCAGAAACAGAGAAAACAGAAGTGCAATACTTAAACCAACTGTTTCCTCAACTGACCGTCACTATTAGGGTGCCTCAGTACTAGTACTACATGAAGTGTGACTGAGGGTGTAACCACACTTCATGGTCTCGTGACATGAAACTGATGTAGACATAAAAGCATTAACATTTACAACCCCCAAACAGCCACAATTCTCACCAAAAACAATACACTACAGTACGGTCCATTTTGGAGCTCGTCTAATTTACACACAACATAAACATTAGAATATGGAGCATTTTTGTGAGGGGTAAAATTTTTTGCCTCTTTAATAAGAATTTTGCCAGAATATTCCTACATATATCCTGCCTGATATTAAGGTTGTTCAAAACTTCAGGTAGGGACATCCTCAGCCCCCACCTATACACAAACAGCATATAAATTTGCAAATTTGTGATGTGGAATGAGTGACTCATAAAAAATGTCTGTTGACAAGGAAAGTCGGTATGTTCTTTTTTCTCCACACTGTAGTACCTTCACTTCAAAAGGAGACTTAAAACTGATACAGTTGTATGTAGTGAGGGATTAAAGTATATAGAAATATAAAGCAACTGTCTTCTTGAAAATTGCGAACATCACTAGCCAAACTGTGAACTATCTATAATTAAGAGATCATGTATGGACCTGCCAATGAAATAATAACACCGTGCAACACTGTTCATCGTCATTTTTGCATGTGCAATATTTTTGGAAATCATAAAACTTTGAAAAAGTTACCTTGAAAATGGTATTCAGTTATTGAACTAATTCTAACAGATCTTTACATACAGTGTAAGGGGATTACGTTCTTTAACTGTCGAGGAAAATAGCTCTGTTAGGTTGTATATAAGTCACCATACTTGTAAGCTGTATATGGTTTATCAACGGGGACGCACAGCACAAACTCAAGTTTGCATTACAGGTATATGCCAAAGCAATCTCTAGAGGCAAAGGGTTGTTGTTCCCAACATCATAAAATTGTCCTTCTTCCTCTTCTCACATGAGTCCAATATAACCTCACACTCACCAATGAAACTAAATAAGGTTACAAAAATATTATCAATAAGGTAATGTTCATACCTGGAGGGAAACAAGCCAAAAACCCAATAAAAATCAAAATACAGCTTATCTCCAACTACAGTACCGTTGAAGTGATCCATATGGCTGGCCAAGTTGAGGCTGGACATGTGATATTTGTTCATAGGAATGTGAGTCTGATACAGGGAAACTAGGCAAAGGGACCTAGAAAAAACATTTCAAATGGAACAGTACTGTATGTGCAGTATTCCTTCAGTTCCACACACTAGAACATGTATACTGTTGACTGACATAGATGTATGCAGTGGGCATATAACCAAATTACATGTACTGTTATGTTTATACTGTAGCCTAAATTCTCACGTAGTGGCACATGAGCCTTTTGTGGCCCTAACGTAACCTGTGTGGAAAGATTTAAGGCGTCCAAAAGTTAAATACAGTAAGAAAACAAAACATTGAATCACCCCCTGGTTATTGTATGTCAACTTCAAGCAAAACACTCCAGTAAAAATGGTCCATGGCCCAAAACACTTGAACCACTGGTCTAAATTGGTTGTAGCTCACAAGCTACAGTATGATCACAAGAGCTCGCAAGGTTTTAAACACATTTTTACATCTTGCGACCCCTGCAAGAGGTTGTACTGTACAGTAAGTGGTCGTCAGTCAGTCAAATTGTGTGAGAGGGTGAACGCAAGGCCTTGAAAGGTGTCAAAACCCAAAGTTCACTAAAAATGCAGAAACATGAGAACAGCATGGGTAAAGACTACAAATCACTGCATATGGGCCGTGGCCACAGAGGGTCGAGTAGGAGTATTCCGTAAAAGACGGCTCTTACTGGTTTGTGAATCATTGTACACTCTGAGTCTCTATATGATCATACAATTTTGTAGTGACGAGTTTTTGTACATGATTTAGGCTAGTGTCACTTTGATATGTTATTTTCAAGCTAGGGTTTTTAATGATGGGCCTTCTTTAACGGTTGGATGTCATGACTGTTGAGTAGTACAAGCTCTGAAGATAGGGGACTTTCAGCCTCTTTGGATACCTACACTTAAGAGCATATCCACATTAAACATGGGCCATGGGATCACAGGTGTGTATGTATGCAGTCCATTCTTAAGTACCTCACATCACCTTTTTTTGGTTACCTCATAAATATTCATGAATAAGTGTATATCAGTTTTCTAGTGGTTTTGTTACCAGAAAGTGAGAAGGGGGTTGGATTATGGTTGTAATTGAACTTGTTTCACCATTTACAATTACATTGTTGTTTCAGTTCTGTTTAGGTGAAGTAATGTCAAGTCTATCTACTGTGGCTGAGAAGATGTAATTCAGGGAGATCTGAGCTGGGAGATAGCATTCTGAATAATGTGTTTGCACTACAGTAAAGGTGTCTACTGTACTGCAAAGACTTGTTATGTTAGATTCTGCCATCATTAGTTCATTGATTGGTACTTATTCTTACAAGCTGAAATGTATTTGGGGCAAGATTTAAGGGTGGGGTTAATGTTTGGGTCTCAGACATGAAAAGTAGGGCTGAGTCGGGTATCCAACCGAACATACGGGTACCCAAATCTCAAATGAACAAAACGGGTACCTGTGTTATGTTTAGAAGAAAATACGAAACTGTTCTGTATGGGGAACACTACTATGAACAGGATAACAAAGACAGTGATGCATTTTGTTTAGGGTAATTAGACAGCGCAGCATACTAT
>WURT03093595.1:0-31038 GCA_009936505.3 Holothuria glaberrima
ATATATACGTATATATATATATAAATATATATATATATATATAACGATATGAATATATTGTAAAGCTGGTAATATTCAAAAAGTTCTTATTCACATGGCGAATGAATGAAACTCCGAAGAGAAAATTGACCCGAGAGTACTAGGGCAGAAATGATTGTAAAGTTTAGAAAAGAAAATTTATCAGTGTTTATCAATGTAGGGCTGTGGTGTTTTTTTTTTATTTTTCTGAGTTCAGTTTCACTTTGAGTTCAATTTATATTAACTTCATTTCATATTTCATATGTTGTTGTCTAGAGTACTACACGCATAAACACAAATTTTACCATAATGTATATGTCTAGTCCCTTTTCAACATATGGAAACTAAAAAATGGCTTTTAAATGCTTCTTTACAGGGCAATTCTCGTCATCCCAAACAGGTCCTATTCTCCCCAACAAAGTTACTTGTAGCTCCTCCCATAATTATACAAAGCTCTTCCTTGTGCAGACATAGACTTTTTTATTGCTCAAGTCCATTATATCATGTCCTGGTGAACATACAAGGGTTTAATGTGTAATTTGAGCACCCTCTTTCTGCATTGTGTGAAATGTGAGCTACTCTGCAGCATCTGATTTTTTGAAACTTTGATGTCAATCAAAGAGCAGTCACTGAAAAGTGTGATACCCCCCAACAAAAAGGCACTTCTTGGTGATGAATGTCTGTCTTTAAATGAATAAAATTGTTCTTTTTTCAGATGTTGATGAATGTGCATACAGGGACTTAAACGATTGTGATCGTGAAGTGAGTGAATGCACAAATACAGAGGGAGGCTATGAATGCAAATGCAAGTACGGATTTGAAAATATAAACAGCACATGTGAAGGTAAGCTACAGTGCTCCCTGGGTATTTATCATTGTTTTGTGACTTTTAGTTTCTTAAGGAGGTAAAGAAGGCCCTGATGAACAGAAGGAACAAGCCAAAAGAGAAAAACATTTAAAAAATAAAATGTACAATAGTATGGTTTTACCGATCCGCAGCCATGTCGGGGGGGGGGTAACTTTTCCAGTGCTAGGACATTAACTAAAGACAGAGGTATAATTAGTCGTGGGTCAGTGTTGGTCTGGGGAACATTTCACTGCAAATTTTATCTCGTGTTCGTGCTTCCTTTTCACTTCCTTGTCAAGATCAAAATCGAGGCATGAAATCCTGATCTGATGTGCATTCACACCACAAGCTTGATCATGATCATTGTATCTGATCCTAAGCAAGAGATCAGACTTAGGTTTAACGAAAAAATACCATACCGATAAGATGATAAAAATATGTTTACCTATAAGTGTGTCCAGGGTCTTTGATAGAAATAAGTTATTCGATTTTTATCAAACAGGTAAAGCACGCTCAAGCCTACCAGACCTGCGAAGGCCTGAAAATAGTAATTCCCAGACGCCATGACAAATTGACCTCCCTCAACATGGTCAACTATTACTTTCCTAATTTTACCTGTGGATGCATATTTCATATGTAGTAGTGATTTCAAAAACACAATTGACACAAAAATTATCCACGGAATTCCATTTCAGGGCTCCTTTCATTTGCAACAGTCTTAGGCTATAAGGTTGGTAACATGATGATTTACCTCATTAAGACAATAGAATTGTGGGAAGTACAAACTTTTTAGTGCAGTCAATACGGTATGACTAACTGGGCTATTTTCGTAGTTACCCCCCCCCCTTTTTTTTCTTCATAGCAGTGCCAAAGGCACATTGTATACTAAGTCTTTTTATGATCCGGCCCTCAACAACGTCATAAGATGCTGAGAGTTTAAAATATTGTTTTGAAATAACCAAAATATGGGCCTATCTGAGGTGTTTTAGGACTCTTATTCCTTCATTTTACAACGAAACAAATGCATTTCTGCTTTGTCTTTTGAAAGCCGTAACGCATCTATTCTTCGAATGTTTCGAAGATCTAATCGCTTACAACAAGTCCTATTTTCAAAATGGAGTATTTATCCCTATGCAGTAACTTCTTCCCAAACCTTAGACCAGCGGTTCTTAACCTGGGGTCGTGACCCCACTGGGAGTCATGTGGGGTTTTCCGGGGGGTCATGAACGGTTCGGCATATTTTACTAAGAATCTGTGTAAATCACAGATTTTACAGGTGGAATAATAAATAATGCCATTCTACCTACATACTAATCTATTCTACCCGGTAGAATGATATGAGTTTTGTTCAAAGTTTTGAATTTTACTAAGATTATAACAAGGGTGTGAGTACGTTCGTAGGTACGTTTTTAATTGAATTTTGTGCTATTATGGATTGGATCCAGTCCCATTGACTAAGGACATGTTAGCCATTGTGTGAATACATCAGGCTGTTTTTGTCAATTTTGGTGTCACGGTAGTAGACGGGACTGATAAACGGTGTCTGAGGGAGTCATGGGGCCAAAAAGGGTAAGAACCACTGCCTTAGACAAAATCATAACCAAATACGGCAATCTCATATACTATTCCATAGGAAACGGACAAGCTCCTTGTTACATGTCCGACAGGTAGTTAGATATTATTGACAAAAATGGCATTCTCTCGGGCACGGACAAACTCCTTGTCGCACTTGCGACAAGTAGGTGGGATTATTGGCAAAAATGATATTCTCTTGGGTATCCTCGGCTTCTGACCCCAAGTAAATAGACATATTTCATGAAAATGACCAATAAACACAGAATTAAGAATTCCATTTTGAAGTTAGACCTTGTCTTATATTACTTTTACACACAGAGACTCGCGTTCCTTGCGGAACCATTACAGACGGTTCGCCGAGGACTCGGATCGTTGGCGGTGTAGATGCGGATAGGGGGAACTGGCCGTGGATCGGATCTCTCCAGTCTTATTACGGGGGTCATGTGTGTGGAGCGTCACTCATAAGTCCAGAATGGGCGGTCACTGCCGCACACTGTGTGTAAGTAAACCTACGCTGGGCCAAAATTGGTCAACGCTCTGTATACATTGCCGAGACTTAATATAGCCAGTTTTGTATCCATAGTCACAATGTACACACTGTGATCCTGGCACCAATCTACATTTATCCGACACTAAATTTATTCGGTGTCATGGGCGGCGATCCTGGGGGATGGGGGATATATTTCCATGGAATTGGAGTGGGGGATACTGTACACTATATCGCCCATGAAATCAACCCGGCAGATTCGGAAATCAGAACACTTTACCTTTTTCTAGACTTTACAATAGGCCTATTTACTTTTTTAGGAAATACCTCTGACAGTTGTCATAGAATCACGTTGCAAAGACTGGAAAAGGCTATTTCCAGTGATCTGGGGTCTTTTTCGCCAAAATTTTCTTTGTATGCTCCTCTCCAACTGATGACGGCGCTCCGCTTACATGGTGCCACTGACTATATCCCCATTTTCAAAGACGGATCGCCACCCATGTTCGGCGTTATCGAATAAAATACTGATGGTGCTGTTAAATACATTATAAAAAAGAACTGTAAAAAATTCTTCACAGACACAAATTTGTATGGGGGCTCCTGGGAGGCGCCACTATTTCATGGTGCTTCAACTGTAAATACACTTACTGCATGTGTATATTTTGCTCATAGAGCCTCTTTGGTTTCGCCCTTCGGTGCCTGACAATCCCACTCGTGACGTCACATAAAATTCCTCTATAGAAATCAGTTTTCTTGTCAAATTTTTAGGGTAAATTAATAAACCCTTAAAGCAGAGATTACTTTTCAATTTTTTTCCAGGGGCCATTTTGATAAGATTATTTTTGGAGAACAGAAGCTATCTGAATACAGCTCTTACCATCAAGAGAGTGAAGTTCAAGCTTTTTCTCATCCTGACTATGAACTTGATGGGACCAGTGACGTAGCCCTAGTGTACCTGAAAAATCCTGTGAGATACTCACATCACGTGTCCCCGGTGTGTTTATCATTCTCATCCAACGAGGCACGTGACTTCTCTAACTGCTGGATAGCCGGTTGGGGAAGTTTGTCTTTTGGTGGCGGTATGTACATATATGTCAATTTAGTGACATTGCCTAATGTGAGGCCAGGGTTTCGATCAAAAATTCGGGAACTCGGTAGAAAATTAGGGCAAACTTTTCACTTTAACTTCATCTCTGTTACAAAGGCATACTGAACTGGATTTGAGACCGACTTTTTGGCGCTCAGAGAAGGACTTTTGATTTTCTCGGGGGGGGGGGGTTGGTGTCAACCCCTACACCCCCCGTATTTACGCCCCTGGGTGTTATGTAAATTTTTCAACATTGCAGTCTTTAGAGTATTGATTCTCGCAGTCAAACTGCAAGTTTTCTCACAGAACGATTTTCATATTATTTCACTCTATTTTACTGCAGATTATCCTGATGTTCTACAAGAGTCTCCAGTAAACGTTTTCAACAGCTCTACTTGCGAATCCCTCTTGTCTCCCTACTTCCTTCCGGAGTCAATGATTTGTGCTGGGTATCTTGATGGTGGCCGAGATTCATGCCAGGTGTGTAAATATTGTACAAGATAAGGTATAAAATCTCGAAACCAGAAGCCCACGAGACTACTTTCACTTTTGAAGCTGAAAAAGCTATAGACCGAAAAAATTTTTAAACAAAATTGTCACAATTTGGCACGAAATATACCTATATTTTGCCCGTCCATTGAAAATATTCTGCCCGGATGAAGGGAGGTACAGTCCCATCCTCCCCCTCTTTACACCTATGGGGTTTACCTAGGTATTACTCTTACCTCCGCTTCCTCCGTGTCTCTTCCTTGTCCAGTTCGCGCCCTACTCGTTATCTCTTAAATATACCCGCTCGTCTTTATCTTCTTGCGCTTTCGTCCGCTTGGTCTCCAGGTCCTCTTCCTACTCTCGGTTGCTTTATAAAGTCAAGATGTGGAATTCTACCGATAAATGCGTACAAGTGGCAGTTTCTAGTCTCACTTGTATTCCTCGTATGCTCATTTGAAGCAATCGAATGATTTATCAAAATGTTGCAATCATTGTTGTAAATATGATAAGGTGTGACTGCACAGTGCTGTTTGACCAAACCTAGTCTCAGTTAGTGCTTTGTTATTGCATCAACAGGGGGATAGCGGCGGTCCTTTAGTTTGTGAAGATGACGGTGGTAGCTGGGCGTTGGTCGGTGCCACATCTTGGGGATTTGGTTGTGCCGAACCCCGTCAACCAGGGGTCTATGCCAGGATCTCCCACTTCAGAGACTTCATCGAGGAAACAATGAACCGAGGTGAAGTCCATGCCGATTAATTCTTTCTTACCACCAGACGAGACCTCACTTTCTCATAAATAGCAAGATGAATGTAAACCATGCGTCACATTCATGTAGTACATAAGGACATTACATATAATCATTAGGATATTAAGCATAGGCGTGTGGGGCACTTTCAATTGCTGGGATACATTTACCCTAAGATTTAGTGATGTCATTATCCCAAGTTTGACAGAGAAGGACTGTACTTCACGGAAAGAGGGTCTTTTTTGTCCCAATAGGCAAAGAAAGGGGATCCCTCCATTTCAGCCTCACCTGGTAGGCCTATGACATTCAATAAGTCAAAGTTCTTTAAAAAGCATTAAAGCAGGCATGGACGGCGATCCTGGGGATGGGGATATATGCCAATGGAACTGGATGGGGGTACTGACCCCCCCCCTCCATGAAATCAACCCGGCAGATTCGGAAATCAGAACACTTTACCTTTTTCTAAACTTTTTATAATAGGCCTATTTACGTTCTTCTGACAGTTGTCATAGTATCACGTTTCTAAGCCTGGAAAGGGCTATTTCCGGTGATCTGATGGTATTTTGGCCAAAAGTTTCTTTGTACGCCCGCGCCAATCGATGGTAGCGCTCTGCTTAGATAGTGCCACTGACTATATCCCCCCCCCCCCCATTTTCAAAGACGGATCCACGCCCATGAAAACAGGAACTTAGAACAACGTTTGCTGGTTATTTGGTAGTCATATCAGGGAGCTGTTAGGATGGAGGTACAACGCACAAACCTGTCCGACAATATGACAGTGTACTTGAAAATGGTTTAACTCTTTTCAGGCACCACTTTTTGATTGACAGGTCTCTTTGTTCTTATTGTTGAGTCTCTGTAGACTAAACCCTGTTAATGGAGATCTCCTTTCTTTTCCAAGTAATCCCAAGACAAAGCTTCCCATTGCTTATACATGCTTTGAAGTGAGGTTTGTTTCCGCCGATGTCTAAGCTTTTATCGGGATTTTCAGTAAAACGACTGGCAACCAACATGTAAATGACGTACTTCAATTGTGCCCCCACGATTTTAATACGTCATCTGCTTGAAACATTGTTCACGTCTATACATTTCTCTCAGATTTCAGCAAATTTCCCTATCATTTAGAAACATGTTTGAAAAGGTAGTTGAAAAGGAATTCTTTGCTGACCTGAAATGAAGCGATGTTAAGTGTGACGAATAATGACGAAAGGTTAAAATTTCATAATATTTCATGACGGCTGGCAACGAAAAGTTAACGAGTACAACGTGAGAGCTTTGTCTTTTCATTGTCATTTTGACAATGCATCACTGATCTTAGTTCTAGGTTTTGAGAAAAGAATTTTGAGGAGAAAAGCAAGATTACAGTCGGAAACAAGCATTGCTTCAAAGGGTCTATAGTCTCCATCCTAACAACTCCCTTGTCATATCTTCCGTGAAGTACATCAGTTCCTATTACCTAACTTGTTCCAGTACAGTATTAATTGAATCCATAAGCGTCTTAGGCTGGGTGGTTGAGGACAACAGCCTGCCCCCCCCCCCGCAATGATCGATTCGGGCCAAAAGCTGTCGGTTCCATTGCAATGGTACAATATTTTTCAGGTCCGTCACGGTAAAAATTCATGTCATGGTTGTTAGTCACTCAGAAAATTTTTAAAGCTACCATTTTCCACCCGTTAATGAAGTCTCTCCATTACGTTTGTAATTGAACTTAATACAGCTTTATGTCTCTCTCAGATCAACACGATAACCAAACTAGCTATGGCTACCAATGTAACAAAAATGGGTTAAAATAAAAAAAATGAAAACTTTGGTAAATCATAACCAATGTTTGTATGACCTCAGACTGAACAACGTCAAAAGAAACATCTGTCATTTGTTATCAATGTTTAACTAGTTTAAGCGGAATTTCTGCGTTAAGCAGATAAACTTTTTTAAACTACGTTTGAAAAATAACTTTTGATGTGAGACTAGTAAGCGTACCATCATTAGTGATACTGACACAGTATAAGGTGAAAAGTTGTGCTTAACACTAATATGTTCTGTCTACTTCCCTATTTTGTCTATCCAGGCCCGTGGCCAGACAAGGCACTGAAGGGGGAGGAAGAATTCCAGGGTGGGGCGAAAAAATTTTCGACGGGGGCCAAATGTGTAAAAATGTATAAAAATGTATTCAGTCACTGGCAACTTGAAATTTTCTAGGGGCGAAAAGATTTTAGGGGGCTTGCACCCCCCCCTTGGCTACGGGCATGTGACTGTCACTAACTTTGTTGTTTGTTTGACAGATTACTTTCGATGTGAGGATGGTTCTATCATTAGTGATACAGACACGGAATGTGACTACTCCATAGACTGTCCTGACGGAAGTGATGAAGTCAACTGCCGTGAGTTATTTATTAATCTGCAGGTTTTAACTGCTGCACGTTTCCCCCTAACTTTTAGATGATAACAAATACATGAAAGGTACACTCGTGTATGGGAGTGTGTCCAGGGATACGCTAGCCATTATGATACGCAATTGCTTAAAGACACTAAATTTTCACCAGTTTATATGTTCGGACCTGGTGCATGTTTTCCACTTCAAGAAATCTTGAGCATGTCGTTTGTGGAAAGCACGTACACGGTGTAATATGTGAGGTTGAAAGAGAAAAAATGAGTTTCTATTCACAACGAGATAAGTGGCAATGCTTCTTTGCTCACAATGTGGGTATAAGTAAGCTTATCATTTGCATATCCAATGATGAAACTGTTTTTATCAAAGGGTACTGGATTATGTCATAAAGAGAGCAAATTATTCAGGTATCTGTCCCACTACGTTGCTGAATGGCATGCAGACTTATGGCAGGTTTGAAAGTTTGTCATCGAGCTTCACGAAAAGTACAAACAGGATATATTAAACCATGCATCTTTCATGGGGAAAACCAGGAAGTTAACGCAAAAATTATGTAAGGCAAACAATATTACTGTAAGACGGTCTCGGTAGCTCCGTAATCCATGGTACTTTGACAGGTCTGTTCTTTTAAAGGGTACATTGTACGTCTTAATCTCGCTCATTCTTTGTAACCCTTTTTGTCTTTTAGGTCCTCTTAGGGACGGCAGGAGAGTGGTCATTGCATCTTCATCTTCAAGTAATGAAGGCGAATTCTATCGTGAATGGATCGTTCCTGCAGAGCCTGGGTTATTCTTTCGTGTATCTTTCAATTCACTCGAAATAGGATCAGATCAAATAGTGGTCCAGGGCAGTTCAGCTGATTTCGCTGTTTTCACTGGTTTAGATCTTCCTAGAGACACTGCTTTCCCAGGACCGGAATTGAGAATTAGTTTCTACCAAGAGGATTCACGGGATTCCAGTTTTTCTATGACGGTATTAGCGACCAGTGAAGGTATGCACTACTGTACCGCTACCTGTCTTGTCATTCTGATTGGCATTATGATAAGACCACCATGTGGAAGTTTGTTAAACGGTGCCTGATAAATTCTAAACTTGCTAACTGCATATCACAGAGACCTAACAAGAATTTATTAGCCCACCTCTAGGCTTTATAGAATTTTTCGAAACGCTATTCTTACATTACTGACTGTTTTCCTTTGAACATTTAAAACTTAGGATAAACAGGTGATCCTGACAAATGACGTATATTGTTTGTCAATCACCTTGTGACGAGTTGACTTGCATAGCTTTTAATTAAGAAATGCATTTTCAAACAAGAAACGTGGATCATTTTTCGCTTGAGGTTCAGTCAGGTGTAGGCCCACAGCCAGGAATTCTGACAGTAGGGGCCGCAAGGAGGGCACCCAAAATTATGCTTGTAGGTAGAGTGTCACCAAATGATGACAGCGGGAACTACGGGGGGAGGATATGCACGTTTGCGTGAAAGCTTCCCTTCCCTGGCGGTAAATTCCCCCTTACCATGCAGAGACATGGAAAGCATCACAAGTGAACGGAGCAAGGCTATGATAATTGTGATGCTTCTTCAGCACCGCAAGACAAGTTGAGTGCTTTCCGGAGGGTAAGGTAATGCCCTGGTGTGGTTCAGTATAATTTTGGGGGGAATCCAGACTGAGGAAAATACCTCGAAATGTGTAAAACATAAATGCGATGGGAACAATAGCATGGAACTTTGACCTCCGAACGACACTGAGAAAACACCAAACTCTTCACAGTTCACATGTCAGTTCACAATTATCGTATTTTTATTTTGAACGAAATTTCGCATGAACAGCTTGCTACAGGATGAAATTAAGTTGTGTTTCGAGTAAATTTAAAGCTTGAAGTCATCACTGGCATGTTACGAATGTTGCTCAAAGTATTACATTGCTACATGAAAAAGCATTCATGCCCGCTACTAAATTTGAGTGTGCACCTAGTTAAGTTAATAATAGAACAGTTCACCGGTATTTTTATGCTAATAGCCTAATGTTCATAAGTAATACAACGTCCATTGTGAGGATTGGGCGTGAAGCTCGCTGAAATTTTGAGGGAAAATTATTGACCGTGGAAAAATCTGCATGCGGGCTCAGCCATGGGTGGTCCTAGGATTTGCCGAAAGGGGTGGGCAGAGCCCGGACTGGGGCCAGCTGCCCTAGGCCCCGACAGATGAAATGAGTTCCCGAAAGGATGGCGAACTTGCATTTTCGTGTTTCTCCAGAACCACGCCCACACGGAATGACAATTTCTGTAGAATATTTGAATAAATCCAATGTTTGAAACCTTTGAACTGTGGGCGATACCGTAAGACAGAACTGAAGATGAAAGCGAGGGAAAATTTTGAAGTTATAGAAAGAACTAGTACGTAAAATAAAACAGGTTTATCTTTAAACGCCTTTTGGGATCATTTAAATTTTGCTCAATAATCACTTGACGACATGCCGGGCTACTGTTCACAGGTAAAAAAGTTTTATTTTCGATTTATTTTCCAAATGGAGGTACAAGGTACACACGGGGGACAGCCTCCACTGCCCCGCCTGGTTACATGTGGACAGGTAAGAACAAAGCAGCAGTAGTTAACGGAGGGTGTTACTTGACGTTTGTATAACACCTTATAGCATATTGTGGGACTGTCAATTCTATATGGTTACAATAGTGACATACTTGTACTGAACAGTGGACACTTTGTTCGCATTTCATCTGATTTTTGTCCTTTGTCAGAGCTGCAGATTTGTGAAAGAGGAGTGATATTTACTGAAGAGATGAGATGTGACTTTGTTGTCGATTGTCCAAATGAAGAAAGCGGTGCTTTTGATGAGAATAACTGTCGTGAGTATCATTACGGGCCTAAATAAGATTGAAAAAGTATCCGAAGAACCAAGCTGTCCAAATTTTACTTGAAGAAAATAAGAAAAAAAGTGTTAAGCAGGGGTGATATTTTTATGTGTCTTAATTACTGTCAGTGAAATTGGTCGTGGATAAGTTGTTGTTGTTATACATATTTTGCGAAATGTCTAAGGGGAAGGCTTAGGGTGTGGAACTGGGTTCATGGTGGCTGTGGGCAGGGGTGGTGGTCTTGTGGAGGGGTAGTTGTAGGATTATGACAATGGCAATTGAAGCGGTACAATGTACTTTATGTACTTTGTTGTAACTGTGAAGATAAACTTGACACCTTTTCTTCGTCACCATGGATTGTATGTAAAATATGTAATATATACAGTGGCGTAGCCAGCGGGGGGGGGGCAGGGGGCGGGAGCCCCCCAGTCGAACCTCTCGCCCCCACCCCCACTTGCCCCCAAATGAAATTCCAGACCGAGAGAAAAATATTTCTGTTTTGGAAAAAAAGCAAAAAAAAAGAAAGGTCCTCCAAATTTGGGATACTACAAGTATGCCCACGGGAGTTCGGTCTCCAAGAACTGAAATGCAAAAAAGCAAAAAAAAAGGGGTCCTCCAAACTTGGGATAATACAAGTATGCCCACGGGGGTTGGGTCTACAAGAACTGGAATCCAAAAGATAAAAGGTCACAGAAATTCGGGCCTAGCCTGTTGTGCAAATCCTGGCCCCACCAGTCATACCCTCTGCCCCCCAGATTGAAAAGTCTGGCTACGCCACTGAATATATATAAATGTATGTACACATAATTATCTCATTGCTTTATCCTTACATCGAAGTTGAAATAATAGGGAACTATTGTGTTTATATTGCACCTTGCACCTACATACAATGACATTGTCCATTATTACACCTGTCAGTCTTTTGCGATAAACTCATGCAATAAATTTACTATTCAAAATATCACGCATTACAAGATTTGTGAATGCTGCATCTTCTGTAGGATTGCGTGAGCAAATTATTCATCAGTTAAAACCCAGTAGATTTCTGCCTGTGAGAATCATAGTTTTTAAAAATAAAAAAGCCCACCTGCCACATTTTGATCTGCCTATCCTTCAATATCTTAAAATTATGATATTTTTAAGGTATGAAAATTTTATGAACTACAAATTCAGTATGCCTAACATTTTGAAAGGATTAATCGCAAGTTTTATGGATCGTAAGCTGTATTTTCATGACTTTTGCAGCCTTACTTTCAAGTGATGATACTGTTGCCATACAGTCTCCGTCATATCCGTCCTCCTACCCAAATGATGCTAAAATAAACTGGCTTTTTACTGCCGAGGAAGACCATCATTTCGAAATTAACTTCTACGAATTTGATCTGGAGGACAACTTTGATTTCGTGTACATTGCCAATGGAGGTAATGTAGGTGACGTCTCGGAGGCAGTGTTTTCATTGACGGGATTCAGACCAGGCACGGTCATACATGTGAACAGCAGTGTGATGTGGATGCAGTTTTATACTGATGGCAGTGTAACCAGAACCGGATTCACCGCAGAAATTAGAGTAGTAAAAAATATTCGTGAGTTATGTTTTCATATATAAGTATCAATGCTGTAGTCGAGACCAACACATTCGAGACCGAGACCGAAACCGGACATCTCGAGACCGAGACCTGGGGTAGAAAATCGAGACCGAGACCAACAGAGTTCGAGACCGAGACCTAAACAAGTGTCCAAATTAACAAATGAATGCAGTTTTTCGAACAACCTTTTACTGCTTACTTATCTATTCTTTACACATTAATGGTGTATGAAGTACAATACTCAGTGTTGACTCAGATCTACTGATATCGGTCACAACTGAGAAAAAAATCAAATGAAACAGAAAATTTTGGGCACCATTTACAGAACTTTCCTTTGGGCAGAGAGCAATTTGCCCCGAAACCTTTAAAAGGGCAATCACAATGGAAAAAAATAAAAAAGTCACCCCATAAATCCTAACCATAAGAAGTAAGACTCTTTATGTGTCCAGCAAATTACATTTTCTTTTGGAATGCTTTGTCAGAAAGTTTTCTGTCATAATTAAAGTAACTGTTTTATTGTACATGACTACCCTTTCAGCTCAACTATACTACAAAATACATGTTTACTGTATACAGGAAGGACATACAGTATTGGATGCAAATAAACAACGTTCAGCATATCATTAGTACTAAGATGAGGCCTATGAGGCAAGAGATCCATATGACACGCACAAAATTGGTGGGACTGATGGACAGACGTTGACCATGTATTTTTCCTCAAATAATAATGGCATGCATTTACTTTCTTAATTAACAATATTTTGGTTCAAAAATACCCGTCTTGATGCGAGACCGGTAGAGAGATCGAAACCATGACAACCCGAGACCGAGACCGAGACCACAGGAGTTCGAGACCGGGACCGAGACCAGCAAATACTGGTCTCGAGACTGGTCTCGCGACCTCCAACACTGATAAGCATTAATTTCATTTTCAAACGGATCACATGTGCCAAGGATGGTGACTTACCTCGGAATCCACGTGAGGTAATTCCATTTCAGGGTTGCAACTGTGCAAGTGAATATTTGTAGGGGTATACTAATTAAACAGTATAAGGGTTGAAAAAGGAAGTTCGTGGAACCCCTGTGATCGACGGAAGTTGACCTGTCGGGGATTTGCAAAGTCCGATCCCGCGGAAGGTTCGTTGTCCAGGGGGCGAGCGCATGAAGGGTACCCTTTTCGTTTGTTCTATTTTTACACAAATTTATTTTAGGGCAATTTCTCAATCTGGTGATGTGGGAATTCCAGAGGACCATGCTATAACTTCTCCAAAGAGTGGGTTTAAGATTTGATGTTTTGAGGTCAGAAAACCACTTGGGCCCATTGAGGACCCTATACCAGGTTGATCGGCGATGCCACACCGAAGAGATTCTCCTCAGTTCTTCTTTCGACAATGTGCAGAAGAAACTAGGCAGAGATGCATGCACTCATCGCCCCAGTCCTACTCCCAGGACTGCCATTTGTCGTCCCCATCTAACGGATGCAAGCTGATCCCCAGTTTTTAGGGTAGAATCATTGTTCCAAAGCCGCATGAAATTATCAATGGCTACCTGTCGTCATCTATACATGGAAGTACTACCTTGGAGGTAGTACTTCCATGATCTATATTTCGTACTCTAGTCCCACGCATTTTCTAATTGACCGGACGTAAGTCTATGTTCTCCTGTGCTGTAACAAAGAAACCTTCATCAAAGTGAGATTCATTCTACTGCCAACAATTTAAACGTCTCCAAGAATTTCCTGGGTTTCGCCTTTGTCCCTTCACTGGGCGTTACCCCTGGCCCACCCTTGGGCGGACCCTTGAGATTCGCGATTTTAGGATGCGCGATTCTCCTTTCCGCATTGGATTAGTAACCATAAAGCCCGCGTATGTTTAAGCTCATGGCTATCTGCCCAATAGCCTATACTCCCACTGTCGAACCCGGATTTCTACCTGTGAAAGCGGCGCCCGTATAATTGCACCCGTTGGAAAGTTTAAATCCCTGACTTAGCATCCTGGATCCACTCCTGCTCCCCAATGTTTCGTTGATGGGCGTAGCATTTTGCTGATATTTATGATTATAAAGAGACTTTACCATGAATTCTTGACGATAGAGTGAAACTCCTCACAACGAAATGCTAACATCCGTGGCACCTGATAATAATTGCAAATTTTTCTTGACATTCATTGCGTTTTACGTTTTTTAGTCTCACGCCTTATCTCCGTGAAATCTATATGAAAACTTTCGCTTGTTGTTAAATAAAATTTGAAGGCAAAGGGCGTTTTTTAATGAGGAAAGCAAATCAGATGAATTAAGAGTGTTATATGATTGTGGCTCTTCAGATGGCAATTATGAAAAATTTGTTGGCGGAAAGTGACCAATTCGTCAGTGGGCAATGAACAGAATTGTGCAAAAAGACGTCGTTTATATATCGATTTGGACATGCAAACCCACTTTCACTTTATCAGTTAATCAGGAACTGAATTTTTACAAAAAGTTAAACTTTTTTGCCTCCAGCTTTTCGCGCATTTATTTCTGTGAACTTTGTGATGCAATGCCTCACTGAGAAGTCTATTTTAGAGTTACTGTTTCAACTTCTATTTTCAACAACCATGGGACCACTGTGGCCGTGACTCATGTCCATTCAGTACAATATGTATGCTACAAAGATTATCTTAAAGTCCAAGTTTATGTTTAAAAACTGATCAGACTGACAATTTTGTTGCCTTTTGAACGCATACATCCATTAGCATATGAGGGTAATTGAATAGCTCCATCTCATAGAATCATGACTCTTTATTTTAAATACCGGTACCTTAAAACAGTAAAATTTCCAAAGGGAAATTTTCTTTCCTGAATCCATGGCGAGGCGTAGCAAAGCACCACACTAGGGGTCATAAAGCAGTGATACCTCCATACGGAGTGAAGGAACTTTGCACGAAACTTACTTTAAGACTGAATACCATAATTTCCGCATGCTTGGCACGTGCACCAGGGTGTTCTCAGTGGGCAGAAGTCACCCTTTTCTTATTTTTGCTGAGGAAAATGCAGGAAATACATTTGTCATATGTGATTTAAGGCCTCAATAAATCACACGCAAGAGCTCCTTTTTCAAACTTTTCCCGGCGAGGCCTCGGATCCGCCACCGTAGATGCACCTTCGATGTTGTAATCTGATGGTCTCCCTCAGAAACGTACCTGGAGATATTTAAATGCTTCATTCTAATGATTTCAATTCTGTAAATACCCCCAGAGCCTCCTGTGGCTTCGCCTACTTGACCCCGGGCTTTGTCCCTGGGCCACATAAGGGGTCCTACGATGAGCTCCTGGACCCCGACACCTACATGGAAGCGCATCTCGTTACCATGACGCATCCAGTTCATAGCGCTCAGTCCTTCATATTGATGTTTGCGGACGCCGCAGGTCTGACCTGTCTTCATTAAAGGTACAAAGTGAATAAAATAATAAAAATATAAAGGGCAAAGACTGCATTTAAAAAGAAATCGTTAACTCAAGCATCATGAAATAATCATGATAGTTTCATAAAAATGACATTAAGTTAGAGGAAAGAAATTCTCAAAATTGACTAAAGGCTTTGAGTAGGAGAATTCGTTCTTACTGAACACGTTTAAAGAACCGCAAAGTGCACTTGAATTGCTTTTGAAACACATTCATGTTTCCCAGTAACATTTTGGTATTTCTAATCGGTCAGAGGAAGTTCCGTGCATTCATTACATCGAAGATGAGACTGAAGGAGAACTGATCCGTACTGCATCAACTGATGGAAAAGACTGTCAAGCTGTTCTTGTAACCTCTAAGAGGGAAAGATTCAAGATCACTTTTGATGTTAATATCGACTGCTCAGCAGGTAATTCAAATATCACATTTATACTAAAAACAATTAATCCTTAAAGGGCAACAAATTCCCCCACCCTGCCTCCAAATGTAAAGAAAAATACCTCTCTAGTGTAACTCCTTAACAAAGCTACCGTTGCCTGAACTGAGATGTGATTGCTCCTGGTGCGGTTGAAGTGGCTTTTTAAGGGAGGGGGAGGGGTAATATGTGACACTCTCTAAGCGGAGAACCAGTATCAGTTGGCACATATCGGATCAAAATTTGTTTCGCTAAATTGCCTCTCAGGTTCCTTTAAACGGTACCTCCCGGTTCTATGTTGTATTTGTTTATTTTTTTTTCTTGAGATAAAATGATTTTAAAAATTTTCCCTTTCAGAAAAAAATTGGGGCAAACGGGGGAAGTTGAAAGCATTGGAGGAGCTAAAAAAGAAACCCTCGTCCCCCGTAGAACTGGTCATTGACCTAATCAGAGTGATGCCATTTTTGTATAAATTTTTGCTGAAGGTAGTTACTAATTATTAACAAAGATATGGGTATATTCCTTTTATGTTTGGAGGGATACAATAGTCCCTTAAAGTAACATCAACTCGATCGAAAAAGAGCTCCAATATTCTAGAGAATGGATATTCAAGAGCGTTGATAAAAGGTGTAACAGATGTACTAGCAGGGGACTTGGGATGCAGCAACTCTTCTGGGGTTGGGCCGAACCCGATTCACGTTGGAAAGTGCCGAGCAATTTTCTCGGGTTATACAGGTTTTAGGGTTAATTAACTTGACTTAAACTATTTTGGAACTTTAGGCTACGTGAGACTCAAGCCATCTGATCATTGTTTAGAGGTGTTTGTACAATCCTAAATTATCAGTAACTGCATTCTTTTCAACTCAAAAGTTCCAACGGTCATGTTATAACTGTATGGTAAAGTGTCATAAATGGGTAAGTCTTAAGCTTCCATTACGTGTGCTTAGTGAGATGTCATGACTGGGAACAGTTTTGCAGAGCTTTAGAGACTTAGAAAGAAACAAATTATAACATGGGTCACTTTTAGTTGGAAGTTATAGTTTGAGTCAGTTAATCGTTTTCAAAGGGATTCATCGGTAACGCCACCCTTATTTTGACACATCAGCTCAGTCTTGAAAGCCTTATTCCTCTTGGAAAGTATTTTTTTCATAATGCATATAAGAATTAAACCATAAAGAATCGTCAGCCGATTAAAAATTTAGTAACAAAAATATTGTCATTTGATTGAAAAAGCCATATATGAACTGAGAAAACTTGGTTTACTCTACGAAGTCAAAGTGTGGAGTTAGTGCATTTGCCTTCTAATGCAGGCAAAAACTTTTAATGAGAAAAAAGAAATTTTTAAGCAGAATAGAACTTTTTGTAATTATTTGGTAAATTTTGTTTTAACGTCTCTTCATTGTCGAATCATTCAACAAAGCTATGTTTTTTAAGCGACTACGTCTGTTAAGTGTATTATTTTAATCCATGCGGGGCAACTTCTTATCTCGGGTTTTTTTTTTGTCTTATTCGTTGTTCACTTCTTTCATCCCATTTTTTCATAGGTGAAAAGTTTATTCTTCGCACAAGTACCAACAAAAGGTCTTACTGCTCGGAGGAGAAGGGAACTATCTGGAGGACAAATGATAACGTACTCATCATAGAGTACAGGTTGGCTGATCGACGCCGTGGATATTCTGGGTTCGCGCTGAAGTTCGTATCTAAAGACGACCCTACCCCGACTGAAGGTAACACATACACTTCTCGGAATTTGTTGCATTATGCGTGTTGGGCCATAGGATAGGGGCGCCCTTTCGCGTGTAAAACAAATAGCAAAAAAGAGAGAACGAAACATACAAACAAGACAAGTCTAGTTGCGGTGCCGTGACATTAGTTATAGTGTAGAGTACAGGTTGGGTAAATTGTAACGACTCTGTTTTGGCGTGTTTTGCATAGGGTTAGGTATGTAGTGTCTGTTAATTTTTTTTCTAAAATGCAAAATAATTCAAATAAGAAAGCGATGGCGCTATTTAAAAACATCCACATTTGGTACAGCAACGCCAGACTGGTATACACCAGAACTGTTCTAAGAATAAAAACCGCCCCCGCATTTTAAATGAAGAAATATCCCCATAATACTTCCTTAGAACGGTCATGAGCTCACCAGATTGTCCACATCAAGAACAAAACAACCATCTCTTCAAGATAGACTACACCGTATTTCGATAAAACTAACAGTCTAATAAGAGATGTTGGGAGAAGCCAAGATTCGTAGTTTTGTGTCGGTGACATTGGTTGCTGGTGCCTGCGTAGCAGGCACCGCAACTAAAAAGGGAAAGGTAAAAGTAAAAGACAACACGAAAAAGAGGAATAGGAGGAAGACTATGAAAAAGGGACTGAATCGTCAGTGATAACACTGTACTATCTAAAATATTGTGTTTTTCTATTCACCCCTTACAGCAACTAATTTTTTTCAAATTGAGGTTGTGCCAATTAAGCGATGGTAGGCCCACTTAACAAGAAGGCAAACTCCAGACTTCTATCATATCGATATTGTTAAAAAAATATCGCCAGTGGCATATCCACAGTTGATTCTTACAGTAATTTGTCACAACATGTCCCGGGCGCCACTGCGGTGTTCCCCTTTGAGTAATTTCGTATATGTAAAGTACGATGCAAAAAAGTACTATCTTTGGCAAGAGTGTGAACTGATTAGAAATTTTCATTATGTAGTAATTCTGTTGACTATGGAATGACGTATCTCAATAATGGTGGTCTCAAAGACAACCACCTCTGAACACATCACTGCTTGCCCTGCTTCATACGAGTATCGAGATGGTTAACTGTAGTATTTTACACAATTTGTAATAATGATTTTTTGTTGTATAGGCTATTAAGTCTTACACCCAAGGGACTGTAACAAATGCAACTAACGTTATGTTTTGTAACTTTGACTCTAACTATTTATTAGTTTCAATAAAGCGAAATATCACGTTTTTTAATACTTTTTAATACTTTTGAAACGATGATTTCATGATACAGAATGGAATGCAGTTCAAAATAAGGTAGCTAGGTGGCTTTAATTTTTAAGAAGTAAAGCTTTTACAGAAACAATTTCATTTCTTTGTAACTCATGATTGATTTGCCCATCTTTCGAATGCGCAAATGATAGAACATTCAAAACTCTCACAATGTGTAAGAAGAAGCGCTGTTGCCAGACTGATTGTTAAGACTGAATGTAAAGATAAGAGCTTTGTTCTGTCTGTGCCATTTGGTCAAACTTAAAAACAATATTTAAGTCAAATTAACCAGAGTATTGTTCAAATAAAGATGTGACTCCTCACCAAAGGTAATTTATTTCCATTTCAAGTGGGGTAAAATTTGACCAGCGAATCTCGAACAGAAAAATTTGATTGACGTAACAATTTTGCTTGCAGGTGTCCCCAAAATGTTATATTTCCTTGATAAATTAAAAAAGTTTTCTTTCTCCTTTATCAATGCATTGAATATAAAAAATATGTGTCAAAAAGCAATGGCGCTACCAGGATTTGAAAAATTAGGGGCAAGTCCTGTATGGGGTGAGCATTTTGGGGGTGTGGAGGGGGCAAACAGTTGTGATTGTGCATCGCGCCTGCAAACTGTGTGCCTTATACAGAAGCGCACTCGGACCTCGAAAGTGGGGCATGTGCATTTGCCGTGGGGCGATGCCGCCTTCCCCTTCTGGCGGATCCACTGCACGAGGTTTATCAATGAATTCGTTGCAATTCTTCTCTGCGTTAGGTTGCAATCGCTTCCTCTCTGGTAGCAGAGGATCACTCAAGTCTCCCGGATACCAGAATGACTATAAATCGAATAAGGTATGCGAAACGAGGATATTGGCAGAGCCAGGGCAGAGGATATCTATAACGTTTGATTTCTTCAGGATGCAGGGAAGTTTCCCCAAGTGTAAGAAGGATTACATGCAGGTAAGTACACACGTAATAGTGCTGAGCTGAATTCGAGTCCACCTTACCCGACTCAGAGCCAGTTCTCATTCCAGTAGTTACCATTCCGAGGAAAATTCGAGTCTGGCCGTTTGACAATGAAATGAACCATTCAAATAATATTAATACAGTTCTTTTTACGACTGAACTTGATGGTCATGCCCATCATGTACATTAGTTGACTGTGTGACCATTCCTGCAATAAAACATTTATAATTGTTCATTAAAAAAATGTTTTACTTTGAAGTGTGAATTGAACATCTTTATAAATGCAGGTGCCACACAGAGAACATTTATGCATTAAAATTTGCCTTAGAATCGTTTAATGTGCTTATGTATTCTTTTTTAACATTATTGCCTTGAAGTATTTGAATGTTATTACAAGTTTAACCTTGTTGCGGTGTATCTGGGAGAGTGATTTTCTATCCGGACCTGTGCTTGGCGTTGCTTTAACTGACTTTTTACACTAGTGCTACAGACCCAAGTCTTCTTTCACTTATGAAAGGACAAATGCTTCTCTCACCCAAAGCGCCTTTTCAGTCAAACTTGACAGGGCCTCTAGAAGTAAACGTTTCCTTCAATTTACGCAATTCGCACTTCTCCTCTTACATGTGTTTAACTGGCCCATAGACAGATAGAAGCGTGTTACAACAGGATCGCTCTACGTGCTTTCGTATGGGACTTCCACAAGTCTAGATTTTTGAGCTAGCAGTCTCTTCATATGTGAAACCTGATTCATGATCCGTGTCCATGTCCGTGTCCTTTTATCCGTGGATTGCT
This sequence comes from Holothuria glaberrima, assembly GCA_009936505.3. Lineage (NCBI taxonomy): Eukaryota > Metazoa > Echinodermata > Holothuroidea > Aspidochirotida > Holothuriidae > Holothuria > Holothuria glaberrima. The sequence goes on from WURT03093595.1 coordinate 20,690, forward strand.
ATCTTTAAAATTGCTTCAAATTACTTAGGCTGTATGTAAAACAAAAATGAAAAAAATTGAAAAAAAATGAAAATATATATATATATATATATATTTGTTATTGGTTTGGCCTAAAGAACTCACGGTCAATTCTGGCTGTTTAGTGCTATGGAATACTTCCTCTTGAGAAAATTATTAACGTTAAATGGCGTAGGGTCTATGCAAAATGTTGTTATCTTAAACAAGCTTTGATCAGACTATACGTCTAAACAATCAAAAACTTCATTGTTTGCGATTTGTTACTTTGGTCTGTGGCGTGACTCCCTCCCTCTTGATTGGTACCAAAGCGGACGGCCCCTGCCCCCCTTATTGCGCGACTGAGTTTTCGCACTTACTGTTATTTCATGGGTAGGGGTTGCACCAGGATTTGCCCGGCGGAGGGTAGGGGGAAGCAACCTGAAGCTCCAACACAGTCATCCCAAAAATTTTGGCAATGTTTTTTTTTTCAATTTGAAAAATTATGGGTTTTTATCGCACAAAAATTTTAAATTGTGGGCTATTTTTAGAAGGAAATTTGAAAATTTGGGGTTTTCATTGATCACTCTTACCTTCTTGAGGAAAACTACAGCTATACTTGTCGCCATCGGGATTACACACGTGATGTACAAATTAAGATTGTTCGATGAAATTAGAAAATTTTCCCAAATGGACGGGACAGCCTTGCCCCCCCCCCCCCACTTCTCACAGGTTTAGTTGGTTCCTCGCATTCGTACTTCAAAAAAGTTCTATTGTAAATTCCATTTAACTTTTTTCTTTTTTGCAGATCAAAGACTTGATAAGTGGACGTAGTCACAAGTGGTGTGGTAACCAGAGGGATGTATCTGCTTTGGATTTCTTATCGGACAGCTTTTACATCAAAGTCAAATTTGTCTCTGATGATAGCAGGGAGTTTGCAGGTTACTACGCGTCTTTTAACGTTTTAAAGTAAGCTTAAAAAACAATAGGGTATCCACAGAAAGAGAGCGTCCTCGAATGCTGTAGGTTGCAAGTGATTTTTTTTTCTTTCTGCAAAGGTAAGGAGTAGTCGCTCCAGACTTACTCTGACCCATGAACTAATTGTTACAAATATCTTCCTGTTTCTACCTCAAGTATCTTTCGTAATGTTTATGAATATAAAGGTGGCGTTCCTAAGGAAAACGAAAAAGTTATTTTGCATAAATTTGCAAATTCTATTACAAAATTGTTGTAGTATGAATTAAAAGAGTCATTCATGAATAAGCACACCAGGGTATACTAATTCAATTTGGGGGGACTGCATTTCCCTTGAACTAAGGATGACTGTTCCAGTGACGTCAGAGCCAGGGGTGGAGACTACAGTCCCCACCCCTCCTAATAATTTTTATTTGAAGTTTTTCTTCTAAAAAGTTGTTTTAGCTAAGCCTGAATTAGGTCAAAAATGACCTTACAAAATGCCAAAATTCAGAAGAAAAACAAAATCGAATTTCATATATTTAGGTTGTAAATTGTGTTAAATAGGTTCATATGTCACATAAGAGCTATTTGTATTAAATATGAAATCAACATAAAATAACTTCATACTACCTTCATTTCATTATGTAGAAGTAATGTGAAGAAATATTTAAGACTAACCTTTATTAAAGTATAAATTTCACTTTTCAATCCATCCACTAAATTAACAAAGCATTAAAATACATCTGCAAAACCAACTAGACTTGAGTGTTTAGTTTTATTTCACTGTTTTGGTGAGGAGTCTTCTGTGTGAGGTTGCACATTGCATGGAAACATTAAGAACTTAAAAAGCTTCACTACTGTTTTTGGAGTTCACAAAGAAGGACGCCCCCTGTTTCATTTTTTCCCAAAAGGGGCAATGGCAAATGTATTTCACATGTTCATGATGGATGGATAACATGCATTTAAATATAGATCAAAATTATGTCATTAGGGGGGGGGGGTCTTTTCTACCAATTTTTGTTGTGCTGGGAAATAGATATGGTACCCTGTACTGGAATGTCAATTACCCTTTACCAGATCCATAACCAGACAAGAGACTGACGGAGTGTGGAACAACTTCCAGGAGGCCAAAATCTTTTTCAGGAGATGGGTTTACTTTAGAAATTTAACAGAAATACAAATTTAATTTTTCTTACAAGGTACGGAAATGTGTCTATAGAAACACATCTCCTAACCCCCCCCCCTCCCACCTTGGCTGCATGCTTACTCTTTGCCCACTGAACTTCTGTAAACCCTGAGCTCACTGCAAACCACGTGCAAATCTGATTTTAGCAAGATGTTACACTCGGCTGTTTTTACGTGACTGAACCATACTTTCAAACATAAGAAAGTTTTACAACTTACTTTACTCTTAAGCCGAACGCACACGGACGACAGAAACGCGAAACACGAAACAGAAAACACGTTTTCGGGTTGACGTCCGTGTGCGTTGGACGAAAACCAAAATTAGCGTTTTCGTCCGAAACACATGTTTAGCTAAACACTTGTTTCGCAAATCAAGCAGTGCTTGTTTTGCGAAAACACAAAACGTGTCTTCTGTCTCATGTTCCGCGTTTTCTGTCGTCCGTGTGCGTTTGGCAAAAAAAAAAGACATTTCATAGAACAAGATAAAACAGTAACAGTTAATGTACAACGGTAAGTTTATTCTTCTGTAACCTCACTTATATACAGAACATGATGGATGAAATCTTATAAAAAGTTACCCCAAGAGCAAACTTAGCTCCATGGTTTACTTATGCAAAACCACTCCTCCTCATAAATGTGTAACTGTGCAAACCTATCCTGTTTCCATAAACCTATTCAGAATCTTGACTGCTCATGTGCATGTCCTGAAAATCTCAAGAGAGCAATGATACTATGATACCTACAACACATGTCCTAACTTTGTGTTATTTTCAAAGTTATTCCAGTCAGCACTTTTCAGATCTAACAGAACAAATGGAGGGTTCTTTCTGTGGCATTGTCTTACACAGCATATTTACTGTCGTTTTGGTCTAATAAATTGTCTCATAATCTGTCACAAATTGTACGTTTTTCCCATATCTGACTGCAAAACGAGGCTTATCTTCCCAGTATCCCATGATTCCTCGTGCAAATAGAATTGTGAAGAGGCTTAGAGCCTAATGACCAATGAAGACCTGCTGAAATGTAACAAAGCACCAAAATAGCATTATCAGTCCAAGGAATAACTGTTCAACCACAAATATATTGTGTGATTTAAAAGCCACACATAGATAGCCAGGGTATGCCAATTCAAATTAAGATGAAAGCATCTGCCCTTTTATAATGATATTTAAGAAGTAGTAAAATACGAATATTCAAACTTTGTTAGTTAAACATGCCCTCAAGAAAAAAGTAATATTCAATCAGAAATGCCAGATATATGAAAATATGACATGATTCCATCAAAAAAATATATCAATTCCAATCAAATTTACAGACATGGTACATAATGAACTACCCCTGGTCTATGACATTAAATCTGTCCCACTACAGGACTGTATCCTTCCATGAGGTAGCAGTTACTGTACGTGGCCATTACTAACTGTGCCCACAAGAAAAACTACCTGTCACTCCAGGGACCGCGGAGACAGGGGGCTGTAGCCCCGCACTTTTTCTGCACTTTCCCTTAAATTAAATCTAACTTTTCTTCTTGAAATCTTAATTTCAGGCCCGGATTAAGGGGGGTCTAGACCCCCCCCCCCTGCTCTTGGCAGCCAAAAAATTTTCAATCATTTTTTTCCTCCATTACGAGAAACTTGGCAAAAAGTGCCTAAAAATTGTCATTTTCAGACCAAAAAGTGTCCAAACTGAGGTGTTCATTCATCCCTACACCCCACCAGTTTGAATTATAGCTTAAAACATGCACCAACGAACCGTCTCCGTGAGACCGAGTAGTTTCAAAAGCTGCAAAGGTGTATAGCCAGTGTTTCCACTCTTCCCGAAATTACCCGAAATTCGACAAATTTTGTTGCTGTTCCGGAAAGTTTCTGGAAAGAGAGTAATTTCGAGAAATATCGGGAAATCCTGGAATTGGAAGTGTCACCAACACTGGCGTACACGGGGGGACATTGGGTCATACTCCCTCACTGATGCCGTTTTTTTTTAAGTTCCTGAAAATCTGTTAATTTTTCAACACAAATTTTACTTTAAAAAGGTAGCATATGTGGCACCAGATTGCATGTATGGACACATAATTTTTCAAAAATTTTCAACGGGGAGGGGAACACCACCTCCCTTAGACCCCTCCCCGGGCTGGCGATCACATAACATTCTGCATGCTCCCCCCCCCCCCTTGAGAGAAATCCAGGGTACGCCACTGTACACCAGCGAAATTTGTAGGAGCGGAAGTATGTCAAATACTTGCAGTAATTTACCTTAAAATTTGTCCAAAATGATGCACCAAATTGCATCTAAGGTCCCTCAAAAGCCAAAAATTTTCCAAAGGGGGAGGGGGATACTCCCTCCCCTTAGACCCCTCCCCCAGGATGGTGATCCGAAACAAGGTTCAGCCCCCAACACAAACTGCTTCCTACGCCTATGCCAGATTGAATCGAGGGTAGTTAATTATCCAGCATTCAGACCTCCCCCTGGAAAAATTCCTAGAATCCACCCCTGAATTTGTGTGTAAAGGACGAAATAAGTAAAGAATGCATAGATGCAACTTTAAGGTGTAAGACGTGTCATTCCACCCCTCCATTGGCATCTGGAAGACATTTCAACCAAACATCTATTTGCAAAGCCTATACGCTAAGGCGCCTAGTGACGAATAACAGCGCTAGGGGGGAAGCCCGCAACTGAGATGAAGGAGTGTCATGCAGCAGCAGAAAGTTCAGTAAATAATTAAGATTGAGATCATGTAACCAGTCCAAAACTTTACCAAAGACAGTGTCACCATTTTGGATCTAGCAAAACTTAGACCAAGAAAAGTTCTCATAGGGCGGATCCAGCCCAACACTGATGGGGAGCAGTCGATCAGGTGGGAGCCAGATTCTAAAGGAGCCGGACGGAGTTAAAAATGCAATCGCCAACGTTTGTAGAGGCTGTGCCAGGGTATATTAATAGGGGGAAAGCATAAGGAGAGTGATCGCTGTCCTAGGGGAGGGGTCTATGGGGGAGGGGTGTCCACCTCCCCTTTGAGAAATTTTTGGTAACTTTAAGTTGCTGAGATGCAAAATGATGTTGTCTTTGGTATAGTTTTTGAACTGATCATTTATGGATGGAAACGTCCATAATTTAGTGAATTCTAATTTTCGATCGGTTGAGAGGGTTTTGCTAGGGGAGGAGTCAAAAGGAAAAGGGTGTCCCCATCCCCTTTGAGAAATTTTGTTAATTTATGGTTGCCTAGATGCAAAATGGTGCTGTCTTTGAGATACTTTCGGAACTAATCATATATGGCTGAAAAGTGTTTCTAATTTGGTGAATTCTAACTTTGGTTGGGTGAAAGAGGAGGGAATCTTTGTTGTCGAAAAGAAGGGTATGTTGTCAATAAACCTCTTGAAGCCTTCCTTTTGGATACTTTATGCCTATTTTACGCAAAAATACGTCTGTGGAGTTCACAGAAACATTCTTGAACTGTTACGAAAATTTTCCTTCCTTTGGCATTTGGCATTATAAAAGGGTATCTAAAGGCCGCAAACACCGGAATTGGGCCTCCTGCAAGCCTCTGGATTAATTATAGGGTTCAGATATAGGCCTAGCCCACCCTGTCTTCTCTTCTTCTTCTCTTCTTCTTCCTTCTCTTTTGCTTCCTCCTTTTCTTTTCTTTCTGGAAACAAGTAAGTTGTACTTTTACTTAATTTCTTAGGACACTGAGGGGGGGGCCAGATTGGTCATGCAACTGCCCCCAGTTGCCCCCCCTGGATCCGCGCCTGCATACCTCCCCTTAGGCAACATCCCCTCCATTACACCTTACCCAAACAGAAGAAAATCACTAAACAATGAGGATTCCAAGATATTAATTCAACGGTTTACGAAACTTTAGGCTACAACCATTTTGCATCCAAGCTACCTCACGTAGACGAAAATTTTACGAAGAGTACATAGGATGTTGTCCCCATACTCTTAGACAGCACCTTTTACCTTACCTTTGATAACAATAGCACAATTTTGCACTTAAGCAAGGCCTTACATGTATCCTTCCCTCAGCACCCTCTCCCAGGATGGCACCCCTGCATACCCAGGCGAAAAAAAGAAAGGATCCACCGGGGTGTTTTCTATCTGTAGGCACGCCACTTGAAGCTCTACTTATAGACATTGTCACGAACTACCCCCACCCCTTGGGATTTTGCCTAGGCTACGGCAATGACATATGACTGTTTCGATACTTAGCCCCCTCACTTCAAAATTGGCTCCACGGTCCCTTCACTCACGTTTCCATGAAACACTCGAGTGAGAAGAGGCACTCAAGGCAAAAGACCTTTTCCAAATATTAATTTCAAAGGATGAGCTACAGTTTTGGTAGGCATTTTTTTGGGAAACTGTATTAAATGCCATTGACACAAATGATGCATAAACAGGCCAGTGAGCCACAACTCAAAAAAGACCATGGGCAGCCTGACTTAAACTAATTGGTTAGAAACTGAGCTGTAAAACCTCATCTAACTGACCAAAACTCTACACTTGTATGCTGTACATATGTTGTACAGTATTTGTCAGATTTCTCAAACCCTCCAGATCGACAACTCTTTCTAAAGACACAAACTTCAAATAAAGTATAAATTACTCACTACATACAATGACATGAAAGATTTGCAGCACATGATGTGAAAGTTATAAACATTTTAAATCATATGTCTGTGACGAAATGGCACTCTAGTGACACAGTACACTTATTTTAATGTTTGTGCCCCTGCACCGGTAAGGGTCAAGCTAAAGGCAAGGGCTGCATATCAGAAAATGTGACCTCTTGACCATGTTTCATAATTCATTCCTCCTGCAACGTCCTCAGACTGCTGACTATGCGAATAAAGATACACAAATCAGTTGCAACATACATGCACATATTTGAGAGAATCATCATGACCTCTTTTTGTTTCTCTACTGATTATTGTTCTTAATTCCCATGAATTTTTCTGAGACCCATGTAGCAAGGTCCGATAACAACCCACTGAAATCATGGTTGTCCCATTGTTGTACTGTTGTATATTTATTGATCACTATTGGCTCCAATATCATGTACTGCAGTTTGTAAAAATGACCAAAGAATATAAAAGACCAAACAAAGTAATTTGCTTGAACTTGTCATCTCGTTACTGATGTTTTCCATTCCATTGCATTGCTATTTCTAACCTAAAAAGTGAAAGATAGTTGTAATAAACTGTACGTAAAACTTAATATTCTCTTACAGAGAATCTTTTCTGAAAATTTGGTTCTGCTAATGGCCAAGACTAATGAAAACTTAGGACTTCATTTTTCCTACTCTCTCCATCAAACACTTCACACTGGAGAGAAACTATGCCTTGTCTTAGAGCCCTTGAATGTGTGATACATTCCTTGTTTTTGTCAAAGGAAATTTACCATATTTTACAAAAGATTTTATTTCTTCAAATGTAGGGAAAGAAACTGTTTGAAAGAACTGAAAATGTGACTAGAATTTTAGACTTTTCCACTTCTTTCATAACATCATTTTGTGCTTCCTAATTTAAAAGGGTAAAGTTCCAATCCTCCCAACTAAGCAACTTGTAGCTCCTCCTATAACTGTGTAAGGCTCCTCCTTTTGCAGATACAAACCTACTCTACTGCTTCAGGCCATGTCCTAGTGAGCATACAAGGCTATAATTTGTAATCAACATGCTCTCTCTGAATTGTGTGGAATGTGAGTTACTCTGCATCAGTTTGAATTTTCCAACTTTAATGTCAATCAAAGGGAAGTCACCCACAGAGAATTTTGATATCCCCACACCAAAAATGTACTTTGAGGTGATGACTGTCTGTCTTTAAACTTATGGGCAAACTTACAATGAGAGTGACATTGAGGTATCTAATTACAGCACCTTGCTGTTACACATATGCTGTAGGCCTACTGCACTGTCATCATACCAACATCATGCTAGAGGACAAGCAATGAAGCTAGTTAGATAAGATACAGTACAAGACTTTCAACACATAGCTTACTGTATGCATGACATAGTCTTGGAAAGCACTAATAAACTGAGGTGCAAATCTGACCAGAACAAAAATTGGCTGTCATGCATTTGTGTTGTTTAAGTTGTAATGGTACACACCTACATGAGAGGAAAGTGCCCTTACTGTATCTGAAATGAAAAAGTTAAATTACCCAAGCAGAAAAAACCTAAATTTTGACAGCCCCATGGCTACTGTGTTAAGCTTCATGGGAGAATGCAGGCACACTGCTTCCATTGTGCTGTTCACTAGACATTTCCTGAGCAGCCTCACTTGTGAATGCAACACAAACAATACTCTAGTGAACTTAACTTTATCCTGGGTACCTGCCATATGTCGCTATAGCAGGGACTAAAGTTTCAAAGTAGCTGAGGGATTTTTTCCCCCATGTACCTCACTGAGGGCACACTTTCCTTTTTGTGACGTCACTTGCATATGGTCTATAGTCAATAGTTTATTCCTGTTCATTAGAATGAACCAACCCCAGACAAATCAATTGATGAAGCCTCCTCAAAATTGCTCAAAATCTTCACAATTTACAATTAAAGGTGGTCTTGAGAGATCAGGCAATGGAGGCACTTTATCTTCAGTGGTAACCTGTCATTGCTGGCACCATGCTAAGTCAATTGTAGCATGGGAGACAGATGAAACAGCATATGTTTTGAATATGATCAATTCCAGCCACACTGTTTGATGATTGTCAACTCCCTCCTATTGTAGCAATGAAAACCATCAGGTTTAAGTTTAAGTTTAACGTTTGAGGGTCAGGAAGCCATTTGGCTCATTGACGACCCTATACCAGGGTGAGCGTGGATGAACACCGGCGAGATTCAACTTCTCTTTTCACTAGTGCTCAGAGGTTAACGAGGCAGGCATGTACTAATCGCTCCCAATCCTGCTCCCGGGACCGCCATTTAACGTCCCCATCCGACGGACGTGAGTGTATCCCCAGTCTTTAGCCACTTTCCCAAAGGCTGGGAGGGTGGAGGTTCCTTGCTCTGCACCACTGCTCAACAGCTGAACCGAGCAAAGCTCACAACCTCCTGAGTCGGACAACTTCCTGAAACGGACAATCAGATACCCAATTAAAATTTGCCATTTTAAACCCCCTCAACATCACTGTGAACAGCTATGCTGAACAAGTAAATTTTGGTCCACAGAAAAACTGTTCCACCGGGATTTGATCCGGGGACCTCTAGTTTGGAAGGCAGTACGCTCAACCACCAAGCCAACTCCACATCATACCTTTGAGTGATGTCCTGCACTTTATTGGAAACTGATAATCACAAAAACTGTTGTGTATCCATGCAAAATATTTGGCAAGTCACTGTTTTTACATGGTACTTCATCTTTAGCCATCTGTGATAGGTTACAACAACCAACTTCCCCATTACCGAACATTCCAAACAAGGGTGTCTTAGGAAAGAACTCGTTAAACACTTCACTTTCTAAGTTTTTCTCCTCATAATGGTTAAAACCCCTTCCAATGCAGGCAAGCATGAACCCGATTGATTTTCCGCTTTCCAGATTGAGAGACTTAAGACGGGTCAGCTCTCTTTTTATCTCATCCTTTGTAATCACACTCTCATCAAGCAAGACTGAGGCTGCTCTAACGTTTGGTCCTGCAAACACTAGGCCTCCCATCAGCAAAGACCTGAAGGTTAAGTTTCAAAACAACAAAAACATGAAAATTAAACAAGAGGGCAATCCATGGAGTTGGATATCTCATCACTAGCATGCACTTAACCTGATGGCAGTAACATATTGTATCAATTCATTGACAAAGTACCTTGGTAAGTGTAAAACAATTTTCTACCCTTTGATCCATTTCCAACAGTGTGTGAATAAAATTGGCTAATCCATTAGTGAGGAATTTTGACACATAATTTAACTTTAAATAAACATTGGACCTTGTATTCTGTCACCTTTGACCTCAATTGCAATTGAAGTTAAAGCCAATATGTGCTTTTTTACCTCAGTTTCCATGGTAACTACATATTGTGCTAAAATACGACATTTTCATTACCCTTGCAGAATTAGACATTAGTTTAATGTTTTTCCTAGTGAAAATTGCAAAAACTTTCTACACGATGAAACTTTTGACCTTTCCCAGCATCTTTGGCTTCGGTTTCCCAGACCAACTGCATGGCCAAGTGGTTAGAGCATCCGACTTGCAGCCGGAAGGTCTAGGGTTCGAATCCTGGCCGGGTCAT
>WURT03093596.1:0-12636 GCA_009936505.3 Holothuria glaberrima
GCCTTCTCAGGTTGTGAGGCCATTGCCTATATCTGCAGGCCACTTCTCGTCAAACAGTAATATTTCCAAAGACACCTAGGTTCAGATAGACACAGATAGACAGATAGACACATTTGGTGAGGAAGTAAACCCAGGGTTTACAAATTTACAACACAATAATATATAATATATTATAGCCAGGGCAACAACACTCCAACTCCATTTAACTGCAAGAGGTTTGCCATACAAAAATATAAAAGCAATTTAAAGATACGACCGATGTATTAAAAACATGACTGAGTGTTTTGATGGATCGCAAGTGTACCAAAAAGGCCTAATGGTTTGTTACAATTACGAATTCTAATTTTTATATATATATATGTATATAAATATATTGGAACCTTTAATATTAATGCGATAAACTGTCTCAATTCCATCCTTGGAAATGTTTCTTAAACCTTGTCACGAAACTATTTTAACTCATAAAATGCAATAATTTGAAGTTTAATTTAATGCGTGGATTGTTTCATATGGTTTTCCTTCTTCCACTTCCTTTTGTTTTTAAAATGGGATTTCGAGTCTGTCATCATGTTTCTTCGATAAACTGAGATGAAGATGATTGTGTCACGAAAAGTGAGTTGCTAAATAATCTTTCCATATCATATGTAACAGACAAGTGCCACTCCAATGACATAAATGTTTAGCCTCTATTGTAAGTTTCCCAAATAAATATAATATTTTTTCGCTTCTAACGTGTGTAATGAATTTGTGGAAGGGGAGGGTCCTAAAGTAAATCGTTACTAGTGGTCCTCTAGTTGGACTAAAATAAACATATACGTGCTGAATAGTACCATTTTAAAAGCTGAAGAACTCACTGAATTACTTGACAGACCTGAGGGTATCCCATGGCTTGTTATAAAGCTATTTTGTAAAATGGAACTATTTCTTTGGGAAACTTGGGAAAAGGCCTTGAAGAACGGATTTTCTAGGTAAAACTATACATGAATTAATAACGAGAATTACAAATTCGAAGTACTAGCTTTCAGACCCTCTTTGCAGGTTGCTGTCTTCTTATATAGCCCATTGACAGGTTAATGGGCCTCACTTTAAAGAATGTTTATAAAATCATTTGAGTTTTGCCGTTTGCAGTAGGCATGACAAGGACTTAATTTGTATGTAAACTTTCTTCCTCCCCAGGGCCAAAGAACAGTTGTTGGAGACTTACTGAGGCCACTGATGAAAGCTGATTCACCCTTTCCGATCATGCTATGTTCTGTCTAGACGTTTACAAATATTTCATCAAAAAATTATGACCAGATGTATGAATATTCATTTTCAAGCACGAGTAACGTAAATAAACAATAATAAGCAGTAACGAACGAATCAACCGAAAATGGAGACAGACCTGAAGAAGAGCACGACAGACCCAATGTCACAACGCTTGAGTGCACGTAAATATTTAATGGAATTCGTGATGACAACGAACTGTTTTTTCATCCAGGCGTTACATAGGAAAACAAAGCAATTCTTGTAAGATGCACAGTATAAAGGTTCAAGGGATCCCTTCGTCGCTCTCTTTTAAAATGTTTCTGTCAAAATCCCATCTGAGGGAGATATTAGATGGTTCTTGGCGGCCCACATGTAATGATGTTTTACTTTTTAGACAGGCCTTCGTTGTAACTTGCAATGAAATGTCAGCAAATGTGTCAGAATGACGAAGGATTCGTGTAACACTCTGTTTACTGCAGCTATGTATCGACATTTATTTTCGAGTATATTTCGAGCATATTTCCACGTAGGCTACTGTATATCAGGCTTTGTGCTTCCACAAATTATTTGGTTTTATATAACAAAATCGAACCAAATCTATAATGTTTGCTAAATAAACTGGATTGATTGGCTATATCTACGTTTCAAATAGTTATCATATTTTCGCCATTTTCAGCGAGTAATATACTGTATCTAATTAAGATAGCCGGTCGTATACTAACAGAAAACGGCCACTTTTTAGATATAAGCAGGCCTAATGTTGAAAATTCTGTTATATTAATATAAAAGTACAACCATTGAGCTTATAAAAACATACAACATAAGGGAAGCTAAAATTCTGTTTGATAGAATAGGTGTAATATTTGAATTAAAAACTATTAATGGAGGGAAACATTGAATGCATTTAAGTATTTATCTGTTGTAATTATTAAGACAAGAAACACAAGGTGAGTACGCTCTCTTTTACAACTATCGGAATTTATTACCACTTCCCAATCTAAAAACAGACAAAGATCAAGTATCCTCCACTAAATGTCATCCGTTGTAAATATGCCTTCTCCTTCAACAGTAGTTGCTTCCGACGCCCTTGTTCGTCCTATTTTGTAGACGTAAAATGTCAATTGTAGCTGAAAACATAGGAACTACCTTTCTACATAAAAAAGCATGAACAAAAAAGGAAGGATTATTTTTGGATTCCTCAAAATGTCACCTACGTGAGGTGTTTGCTGCACAATCCCTCAGGGAAAGGTAAATATGATTGTGCCTATTTAGCCGTCTGTTTGTGCACCTATTACGAGTGGTACCGTAAAAACAATGACAAAACAGAGATCCACAATTACCGGACAGGTGTTCCAACTAGAAGTGTTATAGACAGTCACTTAACGCGGAGAATGTGGGACGAAGAGTTGTTCTTTCTAAGGTACACATCCATCCATACAGTATTAAGAGTGCAGCATGTATTGGTTGACCGGGGTAATACAAGTCAGCCGAGCAGGGAAGACGAAGGGAAGCCCTTAGAAAGTATATTCACTTCCGTGTAAAAGAACTGCTAAACGCCTGATAGCCTGGTGTACTTAATTGCCCTAACACCAAGTCAACGAAAATTGCCACTAACACCAGGATTTTAATAAGGACATACCCTTATTCCTGCTAAACTGACATTTTCGCTCACAAAACGAACTGCAATCATGAGAGGAAATTCCAATTACCTCAATTGTTAAAAGGTGCAATCAACCATGCAGAAAAACAGAAAATCTTGACAGCCACAGTGTTTGTTTTGTTTTACTCATTAGCGGCTCGCCATAGGGGCACGGGAGGCAAGTGCCCCCAAAGTTTTCAAAGCATGGTCTTCAATCTTCCAAAAAATAACGTTATTCGACATAAATAAAAAGTACCTTTCAAAAGTACCTCTCAATTGGACAAATTATCCCTTCTATCTCACAGATGTCATACATTGTTTATAAAGTATAAACTATAGTACGTAATTGTCAAGTATATATTTCTAATAATTTCAAATTGTCAGCCTAGGTTAACTGGGTCATTCGACCACTGGTCATATAAAGTAATAAGGTTCGAGTCGTCATGATTTCAATTTATTTTTCAGGCTCGTGGGCAGCTTCTTTAATGGGGGGATTCTAGTTTGCAATACAGAGAATGATATCACACTGTCCTATAGCAGGGTCTTTTTTAACATACATACTGGGGGGCATGGCCCCCAGTCCCATACACAGCCCCCACTCAGCTCATTTGCCCCCCAGTATGGTCCCTTTTTTCGGGAAATTTTGATTTCAAACGTGTACACATTGCCCAATTTTATGCTGACAGGATAGGGGAAAGTACTAAACTACTTCACTCAGTGAAGAAAATAAGGATAGTTGGATAAATTTACATGTAAGCCCTGTGGAGTGCAATTTCTGGCAATCTGGACAGAACTAGCGTACACTAGGGAGGCCATTGGGCCATGCCACTCTCACTGATGCGAGCTTTTTTAGTTCCTGAAAATACGTAAACTTTTTAATACAAGTTTTGCTTCAAAAGGTAGCATATGTGGCACCAGATTGCATGCAAGGACACCTAATTTTTTAAAAATTTCCAAAGTTGATGCCGATTTTTTTTTTAGTTCGTAAAAATACGTCAATTTTTTAAATACAAGTTTAACTCCAAAAGGTAGCATATATGGCACCAGACTGCATTCAAGGACACCTAATTTTTCAAAAATTTGCAAAGTTGATGCCGATTTTTTTTTAGTTTATAAAAATACGTTATAAAAATACGATTGCATGTAAGGACACCCAATTTTCACCTCTAACCTTAGACCCCTACCCTGGCCAACGATCACACAACACACTGCATGGCCCATGAGCACGCCACTACTGGACAGGCATTTTTCTGAAAATTTCTTCGTAAAGTAAGCACCAATCAATGGTGGCCCTTCCCTTAGATGGTCCCTTTCGTCAACCCCCCCCCCCCACTAAAAAAATTCTTTCAAAAGGCCCTGTCCTATAGAGTGAAGATATTATCATTCGGCACGTATACTACTAAGAAAATTTCTGTTGCTAAAAGTGTCTACCACACAATCATTGCCGGGAACGTAAGTTGTAACCTGCTCCATGGCATTTGACTTGTTTAGTGTTTCATGTGTCCAAAAAGTTGACTTCCCAAAAGGTGTGAATGGGAAAACGTTTGTGTCGTGAAATCACTGAAGCTTTAACCACCGAAGCTTGCAAAAGTCGCTTATTAGTCTTCTAAAGTCTTCTAAAGCTTATTAGTCTTCTAAAGGCCGGGCGAGTGTGAGATTAATGTAAAATGCGAGAACTTTTAAATTCGAAGCTGTATCGGTGTCTGATCAAACATGATTTTGCTGAGGTTCTGAAAGCATGCCCAATTAGTGTTCGATTTGACTTAAAGTAGTAACAGTGAAAAGGAGAATTCGGTGGGACAAAAAACGCGTTTTACAAGGATTTTAACGGAGTTGAGAGAATGTTTTAAACCAGGGGTAGGGAACCTCCGGCCCGTGAGACCATTTGGACCTGCCCGGAAGGCAATCTATGAACGTAATTTCAGTGACACTTGAAAGTCCATTTTTAATAACTTTATCCATCATTATAGGCTTATAGGCTAAATACTCTGCGTGATTCCGCTTCTGGTGTAGTACTACACCTCACATGTTGCCCAATGCATCCATGTCTTTTATAAATGATTCAAACTCATCTAACTATGAGAACTATGTGAAATTTATTTTGTTGGCACTGTAAAAGTCCGGGTGGATTACGTGGGTTAACCCCCAACCCTCCCTTGTGTTTCTTCAAAAGTAAAGAAGTAAATGCCTCTGCAATGTAATGCTAAAACTATAAAGATTAACATAGTGCCTTAAAACGACATTTTTCTGCTGCTCGATTGTTATTGCAATACTTCGAACATCACAAATGGGTCTGCAAATTGTCCAGCTACGATATTTAAACAAATGATCACTTTGAGATATCTGCCATCTAATTAGCTTCACACATCATAATGTCACTTAGAACATTTGCAAAATTGAAGTGTAACGGTAATGCCGGGGTTAAATCCCATTATTCGTTATTTTAAGAATGAAATCAAGAAAATCAACATTTTATGGCTTCTTGGCAAAGCTGAAATATGTTGCGACACAGTGAAAGAAGTAACAAAATATTAATGGGTAAACATTTTATACAAGTGGATCAAGAGACGTTGCCTAATTCCCTTGCCTTTTACTCCGTCCTTATGGAGAAGTGATCGGTATAGCAAAACGCATGAGGAGTGGAGAGGGAGGGGCATTACAGTGGGACTTGGGTTTTGACCATTAAGGAATGGGTTATAATTACCATTGTTTCATGTTTATTTGACTGTTTTCTCTTCTTCTGAGGGGGTAAGCTCTCGACAAATCCAACAAAGGTTTCATAGTCATGTCGGTTGTAAGGAAGCTGGTAATGTGAGATGTACAAGATGAACATTACAAATTATTGCTCAATCGGTTGTTACAATTAAGTGAAAACAAATTCCAACATTTTATATCTCAGCAACAGAGTAAGCTTTGAAAATGGAGCTGGACGAATGAAATTCATTTTCCAACAGGAAAATTATATATTCTGGTAATCCTAGACTTAATTTATACTGCATTGTGCTGCTATCTTAACTCTTTGAAAGATCCCAAAATTGCTGATAAGTTTGGAAACTATTGTTAATTATTGAATCTAAGTCATCTAGAAACGGGCATTAAGACAACGTGGAAGTGATTCAGCACAAGCCCGTAGTCAAGGGGCGCAATCTAGCTAAATTTTCTCCCCCTCTTCTGAAAACTTATTATTGGTTTAATACGTTTTACTATATCTCGTTTATCCTTAAAATATATTTTGCTTCGTCAGCCTGAAAAGTAACTCGCCCCCTTCAGTGCCTTGTCTGGCTACGGGCCTGATTCAGCGACTAAACATTGGGGACTATAGAGACTCTCTTGATAGACAGGTTGTACTTTCCATTTTAACGTAATTTATCTGTCTGGTGGTATTATTAAAGATAGTTATCGTCTAAGTGGAAATCAGTTATATAGTTTACCGGAATTTGCATAACTCCACAGGTTTCTTCTCAGTTTCCCAAAGTTCCATTCAGGGGCGGCGCCAGGATTTGCTCAACAGAGGTCAAGCTCCCCGACGGGGGCAGCAACCCAAAGCCCTGACAAAAGCGATGAGTTCACAAAAGGATGGGGAACACAAAATTTTCGACGCGCTTCGTGAGTAGAAAAATAATTTGCTTTTTTGCGAAAATTAAAAATTTGGGAGCCTTTCCAAACGGGGAGCATGGCCCCAGTCCCCCACCCCCGGTTGGCGCAACCCTTGGTTCCATTAAAAACCGTTTCATAAAAACTGATGGCTTGCAAAGGCGTGTGAGGGAGTCTAAGCAAGCAACCCCCCCCCTTACCTTTGAATATATGTCGAATTGATGACAGTTTATGTCCTGTCTAGGACAACTGGCACTTTATTTCATATCATTTTTGTTTGTCAATTACGGAAAATATTACGAAAGATTTGAGGACAATCACAGCTCCTCTTGTGAAACGTCATTCCAGACGCCTATGATAGGATCTGTATAATGTGTACAATATATATATATATATATATATATATAACACGATGACTCGCGGTGCCCTTCATTGGCTTTCAATTCAATTAAAGAAAACATAGAGCTGTGACATCATACATACAATATTATTGGTTGAGATGTTGCACTGTGCTGTTTGTACTCCTGTCTCGAATTGTTTTATTACGTTCTATTAACTCATCATAACTACGCATTTAATAAAGCAATGTATGCCATCGAAATTTGAACCGAATTATCATACTGTTTTCCCCCGCCCTTAATATCTGATCTAGATCCGTCAGGTGCTATTCTAAATAGTTCGTTAACATTTCAAATGACCCCACGTTTGACGTTTACATTTGTTTTGTGCCATCACTTGTCTTTAGCACATAAATATAAATGCCTTAATGGCCTCTCTCGTTTGATAAATGAATAACAATTTTACATCTTCGATTAATCCTACCGTCTTATCAACTCTTTCAATTATAACCAACCTTCTAACCGTTAACAGATAACATTAACTGATACGTATTGGTCGCCATGGTAACTTGGATGCAAGAGACTGCAACCCTTGAGTTATTTTACAGAAACAAATTTCTTACCCTGCTTGAGTCGATTACTTTTCTGGAAACAGTCAGGAATACCGAAATAAAGTTCTAATAAATTTTTAAAGAAACAGTTAAACACGAACGATGGTCCATTTCATAACTGCCTTCTAGTCTAACTGTATTCTAGTCTTACTGTATTCTAGTCTAACTGTTGTGCAATGATTAGCCTAGTATCCCGCACCTCGACGGTAATGATCTTATTGTGTAAACGTTTCCTTTAAAATAGCACAGACAGGAAATCGACAGATCTTTATTCATTAGACCACTCAGTCTCGTCAACAAATTCTGAAAATAGCTTTTTCCGCAATAAGTACTTAACATGAGAAGAATGATGAATGCTGTATTATTGGGAAATGGAAAACTTAGGTAAGCAAATTATTCATGAGCTTTTTGTAACAATTCTTAATTTAAAAAATAAAGTTATCCAGCTACACTATGTGAGTTGCCTATTTATTATTTATCTGTGAACCGTTATTTAAAATGAACTTTTTCCGTTGTATAAACGTATTATTTCAGTGACACTTATTAAAGAATGAAAACGTATGCCAGAATGTGCACTTTGTACAGTGTTACCATTATTTCAAAAATGTGTGTGCTCATAACAGTGTTCTGTTTCCATTTATTTGGCCAGGGAGGTGTCCTTTCAGTTCCTTGATTTGACGTTTGAACGGGAAACATTCTATAATCAGTCACGGACATAAGCAAGTCGTCTCCCTCGCTCTTACCCACATCACCCTACAGGCCACGAGTACCCCTTCCCCGTTAAGTACGCCAAAAGAAACACCTCCCCACAGTAACACAACAAAAATCTTCCGAATATGACATGAGTAACAATTTTCCTGGACTACAGCACATATAGGCAAATGCATCTGATCTACACCAACACAATGTCAATCTTGCAACACACCTTCATACTGCCAAGCAGATTTCCATGCAGAGTCGTTGATCGAGTCTCTGGGTGAGATTCGAGTCCGACTCGAATCGCACTTTTTCTTGACTTGAAACTTGACTTGAAGAAAAATGAGCTACGACTTGAAATGACTTGCCACTTGATTTGATTTGAACATGTTTGACTTGGCGATATTACTTTGCAATGTTTGTGACTGAATGTGGCATGGTTTCTTATCATAAAAATATCGAAGAACAGAAACGCAAGCTTTTCTTTCATGCTTTAGAGATTGGCTTGTGTCTCAAGTAGAACTGCTATTAAAAAGACGTACAGGTCGGAAAAAGTGAAGCTGTAGTGTAGCACTGATTGAAGCAGCCAATCAAACGGATACCTTGCAAGGCTCACCCTTATAAACAAGCACACGTCACGTTTAGTCAGTATACATTCATGCTTCCCAACCATATTCGGTTCATCACCCCTTGACAACAAAATATGAATAAATATAATAGAACGCCCTCTGTATATAAAATCTAGAGCTCCAAGAAAATGACAAGACAATGACACCACGTGGTAAGTTAAAGTGTATTAAATAACCTTCGGTCTTTATATGTATATCCAGGGAAATAAAAACACATGGAGGTTTGCTATATGATAGATTAGACCGAATTAACGAATGTCGAAGGTGCGGGAACTTCATGGGATGTGAGTCCTTCTCGGGAAAATATCTCAATGGAACGCTGCTAAACGCAGTTCCTGGCATCTGACAATCAAGATTAGTACGGAAACTTTAAACATTTTTATGAAATCTTGCAGTATAATGCAGTGTAATATCTGCAATTTCGGAATAGGGTACCGACCCCAGTAATGATTATTCATCAGTCAAAATTACCTAGACACTAGGTCTGGAAGGAGGCTGGGGTCCTTCTAAGAAAATATTAACCTTTAAATGCAATTTGCTGACATCTGGCAATTTAAATTATTTACGAACTTTGTAGAGCACCCTAAAGATGAGTAGCCTAATGCTTGTTGACCTTATTTTATCACCATTATATGAACAGTAAGTTGGGAGCTCAGTGGAACATTTTTATTATCTTCTCATGCTCTGCATATATTAAGTATTTTGTTCTTTTTTCAAACGCCCACTGCTGCCCTAGGCGTTTCGCCCACTCCCGATGAAGAGCAAAATTGCCCCATTATCAAAAAATATCCGTATTTGTGTGCATATAAAATTCCATAGTACACATACACGTACTCATAAGGACGAGAGTGAGTCATTTCATCTTCACTGCTGTTTATTTACAAACTTTCCAAAATATTTCCTGTAATATAATTCATGAAAATGGTTTCACGCCTCATGAATCTTTAAGAGAAAATAACAGGTATATATTTACTTTTTCTCCAGTACCATTTTAGCATACATTTATTCGCTAGGTGACAATTTGCACTGGCTCAGAGAATACTTGTTACCAAATGAAAAGTTGCAGGGTACCAAAGACTGCAAAATGTTGAGTGGCGTTATGTTTAAGGAATATCCATTGTATTTTAAAACGATTCCATCATCCATAAAAACTTCGTTTTTTCTGTTTAACACACTTTTAATTACCTACAGTAAATACTTCAAGCAAATGTAGTCCATTAATGATTGGATAGGCATAGGAACCGGACGGGCGGGGTAGCCCTCCCTGTCAAAAATGTGGTGGGCGGAAGTATGCTTCCGCCCCCTCAATCCAAGGACATAAACCCCTTATGTTTCCTGCAAAAAATGTCAAAACTTTGCGGTAATGTTTGTTAAAATTTGCTCAACACATGTTGCACCAAACTGCATCTAGGGTCTCTCAAAAATCACCCCTCCCCGTCCCTCGGACGGTGGTCCAAAACAACGTTCAGCCCCTCCCCCCAGGACGGTGGTTCGAAACAATTTTCAGCCCCCACCTCCAGTCTCGAGCAGCTTCTTACGCCTAAGGATGATTGTCCTGAAAAGTTTTTCTTGGATTTTCCTTAGTATGGACTTGATATATTTCGTAAATTTTCCAAAAAAGAAGTTTCAACCTGTAACTTCTTTTGATTAAAGTTTATTTTCAAGACCTATCACCTGATCTCAAATTTAAATTTAAACTGTTTCTAAGAACTGTCATCTGATTTATAGGCTTACCATATTTTCATTAAGAATATAACTTGATTTGACATGAGCGAAAATGGCTGTGACTCGACTTGACTTGAAAGGAAATTACTTGCGACTTGACTTGAAGATAGAGGACTTGAGATTTGACTTGACGTGAGAAAAATGACTTGGTTACAACTCTGATTCCATGGACCTAATTCGTGCCTCAATAGACAGGCGACTTAGTGAAAGTAAAATCTCATCCAGCTTCTGCTCTAAATCATCATTCAAGTATATCAGGTATGACATAAATAATTATACGGTGTATCGCCCCTTATTAACATCACATAGTTTAAGATGAAAAGCCGTGCCATTTTTATTGTCTAACACTTAAAATATTTGTTGTAATTTTATATGTCAGGATTTCAGTAGGTCAGCAGAGGTCAAATTGTCAAAACATCTTAAAAATGATGTAGTCAAGAAGTATTAATTTGAAGGGTGAACCTCAGTGCAACCAAGCACCCCTTTCCGCAAGGAATCACTAAGCCTTTGAGCTTTCTGGTTATTGATACTTTACGGCAGAGACCAGGTCTATAGTCCTCCCCGTTTTAGGTAACAATGAATGGTTCTTTTGCTTCCAGGGGTCCATATAGTCCATTCCAAAGGTTTTTGACAAGATCGCCGGACCTTGTTCCGATTGAGGTCTTAGGTGCGTAATTACTAGCAATACCTTAACACGTAAACCGTCAATGGTTACAACACACTTATTACGTGTTACATGTACAAAGATATGTCACATAAGTAAGGGGGTAGTTCCCCGAGAAGCGGACTCTGCTTATTCAGACACTCTTTAAGGCTTTCCAAACCAACGATTGGACAAGAAATAAGAGGTGCAGCCTGCTACGTTGGCAAGGTCGTAATCCCTTTTGATTCAAGGGGTTTAGCACTAAGGGACCCTTCAGGAGGCAAGATGCTTATTAATATTTAATCATTTAGAACTTGCAAGGTGGGCATGACTCAGTAGCAGATCTGTTTGCGACAACATAGAAGCAGTACCACAACTCCCTGTTGCTATGAAACATTGAAAGTATGTTGTATACAGTGTTAGTATATAACGAGATGCCAGTTGGCGTACGAGCGGGGGACGCAAAGGGAAAACCAGGGAGGTGACATTAGATATCATCTCCCTGGGGGAAAAAACCGCTGAGTTTGGTAAAACCATTTGTCGGACATATTTTGGGAAAATCGGGCAATTTCTCCCTGCAGCACAACTTTTCACTGGCAAAAGTGTCTCATTTCCCCTCCTCTGCAAAATAACCGGTCACCCTCTGAGGATGCGAACGAAACAGTCGTATTTCATATAAAAGTATATCACACACACTTTTGGAGACTGGATGATGGTCGTAGGCGGAATTACGGGGTTGGGGCATTTGTGCTCCCCACTTTTTTCGAGACTTTAAAAATTATACAAAAAAAGTAAAATAAATGAACGAGAGAAAGTAATAACAGAGAAATTATGATAATATTTCTTCAATATTACTGTAAATTTTGCAATATACAATGAAACATTTATGTCAAATATTTCATAAGCGTTTCAAAATACACCGGGGAGAGGGGGCAAGATTTTCACTTGATAAGGACCAATATAGAGGCAAAAGCCATCAAATATAAGAAACATTCTCGGGGAGGACCCTCAGTCCCTAGCCTCCAGCTTCCCTCGTGACTGTTTAAGATGCAGTCTCCAGTGAGAATTGAGTCCCTGGCATTTTCTTGCAGACGCCAATCTCCATGTCTCTGTAAGAATTACCCAAAACATTTCATTAATTTCGGAAAGTATTAAATTCCTATAAGCTTCAAACTTTGATTGTTCTTACAAAATTACCATTATCCTGTATTTTTGAAACTCTCTTATATTTCCATAGAGAGGGTACTCGTCTCAAACCATAAAACAAGAGCCTAATGGGCACTATGGTTCCTTGCTAAATGTAATGAAACTGAGCCTTGAGCACAGCAATAAAAAATAGTTAATGTGCAGTTTGCCTGTAACTCTTGTGACTGCTACGTGGTCTTCAAAGTTGTTGGCAGTGAATGTTTACTTCCTCTACTAAGTTTCAAAAAAGTTGCACAAAACCTGCTCTGTAGACAATGTACATCTTGTTTTAACAAACACATTCAAGCATAAATAAATTGCTCTGAAG